>JAYEVK010000336.1:0-269459 GCA_036346275.1 Otatea glauca
AAGACAGTCTAAGATCATCCTGTCCATCAAATCCCCACGAGCAAGCTTAGGGTGAGGTTTTTGTATTTGACTTGATTTTGGTGCAACATTCGATAAATTTAAAAAATGTCAGAACTTTGATGTCAATCCCTGTAATTGAAGGTTGGAATAGGTTCTTAACATCCTTAGGAAGTCGTATACAAAGTTTCACGAGTTTTGGATCTTCTAATCAAAAGTTACACCGATTTTTAGTTTTGAACTCGTGCTGATTTTACTATTCACCATGAAAATTACTGTTCATTTGGTACTACCACCCTCTACATAGCGGTAGTGCCGCCCCCGTTGAAATTCTAAGAAAATTTGTATTTTCACTCTTCTATGTTCTTATGAGGTTTTGGTTGGTTTCTTTATAGGGAAGAAGTTATTGTTGATCATCCACCCTCCTCTGATTGCCATTTTTCATATGAGATGTGATTCATTGGCAAAATATGGGTACAAATTCTGGCATCATTTTGAGTGATGATATATTGAACAAATTTACTGGCTTTCCGTCAGATATATTGAAGCGTCTCAGGAGGTCTCGAGTATACTTGCCTAATTAAAGAAAATGCCCTTCCGAGTCTGCTTGATTTGGAAGCCGAGAAAGTAGCTCAACTCGTCCATCATACTCATTTCAAACTCTGTGTTCATCACCTCTGAAAACTGAGACACAAGAGAGTACGAAGAGCCACCAAAGATAATATCATCCAAATAAATCTGGACTAGGAGAAAATGAGAATCCTTCATGTCTGATGAATAGAGTTTTGTCTACTATACCCATTTTAAAACCATGACTAAGAAAATAGGACTTAAGTCTCTCATACCAAGCTCTAGAAGACTACTTAAGTCCATACAAAGCTTTGAAAAGCTTAAAGCTTTGAAAAGGTTGCATGACATACACCTCTTCCTCAATATACCCATTGAGGAATACACTTTTGACATCAATTTGATAAAGCTTGAAGCCCTTGGATGCAGAGAATGCGAGCAGGATCCTAATAGCCTCTACTTTAGCTCCAGAGTCTCCTCAAAGTTAATACCCTTAACCTGAGAAAAGCCTTGTGCAACTAGCCTAGTCTTGTTTCTAATGACAACCCCATCCTCACTCTGATTGTTCTTGAACATTCACTTAGTCCTAATGACATTATGACCAGATGGAGACTCAACAAGCTGTCATACCTTGTTCCTCTCGAAGATCTCAAATTCCTCATGCATAGCATTAATCCATAACTCATCGGATAATACATTAAAAATATACTTCGGCTCAAAGGAGCCAACAAAGGCTGAGTGAAGGCAGAAACATGACAAACCTAATTTTAAGTGAGTTACTCACTCATATAGATCACCAATGATCTGATTAGGTGGATGATATCTCTGAATATGGCAGGGAGGTCTAGAAGCAAAAGTGGCATCTACCTTATGCACAAAAAAAGTAGGATCAGAGCCACTAGCTACACAAGAGTCAGAAGGCAAAGGCTGGTTTCCTTGAGGTGTAGAAATGGAAACAGGAGGCACCTCAGGTGTAGAGGGGACTATATCAGGTGGAACACCATCATCTCGATCATCCTCATACTCTACAAAGATGGTCTTGGAAAGGGAAGAAGAGCCTGAAATATCAAGTGTAGCTGCTAGCCTAGTCTCATCAAATGTCACCTTACAGGTCTCTATGATTCTATACGCATCGCAACTCCAGACCCTATAGCTACGAGATTAAGTCGAGTAACCTTGAAAAATACCATCAGAAAAATGAGACTCAAAAACTTATCTAGGTTATCAGACTTCAAAAAGAAACACTTGCAACCAAACACAGGAAAATGAAAAACACTGGGCTTTCGCCCATACCACAACTCGTAAGAAGTGCAGTGCAAATGTGCTCTCAACAATACACGATTAGAAACATGACAAGCAGTAACTATAGCCTCAGCACAAAACTTCCTAGGAGTACAGTAATCATCTAGCATCGTCTTGGCCATCTCAACCATGGTCCTGTTCTTCCTTTCCACTACGCTATTTTGTTGAGTAACGTAAGGGGAGGAGAATTGATGTTATAAGCCAAACTCCACACAGAAACTCTCAAAATAAGAGTTTTTGAACTCCGTGCCATTGTCACTATGTATAGCTCGTAAGGTACCAGAGAGCTCAAGAGACAACCTATGAACCAAATCCCTGAAATAGGTAAAAGACTCATCCTTCGGACCATAAAAAACACCTAAGAATACCTCAAAAAAATCATCAACAATGACAAGAACATATCACTTCCCACCCGCTGATTGCACTCTAGCTGAACCAACAGTGTCCATATGTAAGAGCTATCCTAGTGCATTAGTCATCACAACAGTGACTGGAGGATGAGAAACAGTAACCATCTTTCCATGTCGGCAAGGAGAGTAAACTAAGTCATTGACCATTTTAAGTTTAGGCAAACCACGAATGAGATCGTGGTTGCTAACTCTGGTCAAATGGTCGAAGCCTATATGACCAAGTCTTCTATGCTAGAAGGAGAGATCATGGGACTTAGAAGTAATCAAGCAACAAAGAGAGACTACAGAAAAATCAGCACGGAAGATTCTCCTAAATCTAGAAACCAGCAAACTAACCTTCCTGATGAATCAAGGATTCTACAGGCACTACTCTTAAAGCTGGGAGACTGAAAGAAAATTATAGTGCAGCTTACTCACTAAGGCAACGTCTTTAAGAATAAAATTTTTATTAATGCAGACGGTACTTTTGGCAATGACTCTACCTGATGAAGCATTTCTAAAAGTGATCAACTCATCACCGAAGGCTCGAACTAGGGAAGAGAACCAATGAGATTCTCCGTCATATGTCGAGAGCAACCGAAGTCAACGATCCGTACCTCTCCCTTCCCCATCCTATGAACCTGGTCAACACACAAGAGAGAGAGATGACTCAATATTGAGACAAAGAGAAGATCTAGGAACCCAATACTGAACCACACGACACCTCAAGGTGCCAGCCACAGAAGCAGAAGACTGGACTCTAGTGTCTCTTTGACGCTCTACTCTCACAAGACCAGAAGAAGCCATAGCAGAAGATGTTGGCAAAGGCTGGACCATCCCAGTGAGACTGCCCAAATCTCCTTCCAAGAAACACCTCTCACCGCTATATCTATCTCGATGGGAAAAATGAGGAATATCAAGAGGACGGTGGAGAAAATGATCACGAGCAGCTCCAGAACTAAAACTCAACTGAACAACATGCAATCCGAGTCCTAAATGCTACCCAAAAACAGGCGACTCTCTAACCTGTCTAGCAGCAGTGCGTCCCTTAGAAACACACGGAGTTTTAGGATGACCCTGAATACCCCTAAGAGCAGCAACAATAAATGACCGAACTCTGTATGTTTATATAACTCGCACAACCGTTGAAATGACTGAAAATAAAATTTTTGACCGAAAAAAACATAATTACTTGTTGTTTGCTTTTCTTAATATTACGTCAAACTTTTACTGTTGTAGCCCTGCGCATGTTATTTTTTCGGAAAACTGCCGCACTCACGACGAATTCACCAAAATGGCCTATGTACAGTTCACAGGATTTTACTGTTCACAGGTCATTTCTATGATTTTAACGAATCAACGGCTATTTACGAAAAAAAATAAAACACAGAACAGTAAATCTTTCAAGTTACTACGCACAATTTTGGGACAACAGCACGCAACAGTACATGGAAAAAGCCAGGCTAGTACTCGACTTGCATAATCTTTGCAGGTTTGCCAGCGTGACAATCACAAGATATATGTGGGAAACAAATAAACAGTTTTGAATGGCGTCAAAATTCTTGATTTGCCGATCATTTGGATGCCGCCCCCAACGTTTGAAAATTCGGTTTCGGAATAAATTTCATCTCTGGTCGAATCGTGAGATTTCGTCGAAATTTTGAAATTTCAGAAAAATTTCGGACGAAATTTGAATTTGAAAATTCAAATCCAGTCCATGTAGTAACGAAAAATCCCGAAATTCGGCGAAAAAACCCGAAATTTCGGGCGAAATACCCGAAATTTTGGGTTTTTTTGCACCGACAGAAAAGTGGTCCAAACGTTGACGAAAAGTTTTAAATTTTTTTTGAAGGTTCCTACACATTACTGAAATTCTCACAAAATTTCAACTGATTATCACATCTGAGGAATTTTTAAAAATTCGGAGAGTGCTACTGTCCTGATAAAACACTGACCGACAAGTTTGATCTGAATGAAACTTGATATATGCATGGTTATGATCCATAACTAATGTTCTCACAAAATTTTCAGATGATTATCAAACATGAAGAAATTTATAAAATTCTAACACGGTTACTGCTTTGTTTATGCTAATTCTGTTTTTTATTTTTAAAACAAAACAAACGAAGTTAAAATATTTTCAAAATTTTTTTGTATGATCCTAGGTTTCTTATGATGGTACCATAAATTTTTCATAGCATGAAAAGGTTTTCTCAATTTTATACAATTCCGACAGTGTTTATGTCGAAACTTTAGAATATCTCAAAAATTAACTTTTTGGACAAATTATCATTGAAGATTACTTTCTTATATGTTATTGATGCCATTCCGGTGAAATCTGGCCATAAAATTTGTAAAACCGGTTAATTATGCCGAAATTTCGGCGGTTTTACCTGAAATTTCGCCGAAATTACCGAAATCATTGTAGCATTTTCAAATTTTTCAAAATTCTAAATTTAACCGGTATTTCCAATCTCGTGGGGGTCCGAAATCCGAGATTTCAACGAAAAATCGCCGAATTTTCTAACCTGGGCCACCCCATACCACTCAATTCAGTTAAATTCGTAATAGGACACTTAAGTCCATGTTTGGACTACCAAATGCCACTCTCATATATTCTCATTTTATGGATTATTAAAATATTTTCCCCATGCTAAGTGACCAAACTGCCCTTTGGGGTCGGATTGGAGACCAAATCCATTGGGCTAGGCTGGACCGTGACCGGGACCGCACCGCATCAAAATGGCTCAACCCAACCCTGCCGCTTTCTCCAACCCGACCCGAATAGACGTCTCCTTCGTTCGAACCCAACAACACCGCGCGTCCCCTTCGTCATTCCCCCTAAGCCGGCGCCCTCGTTCTGCTACCCAGGCTCGTCCAAGCCACGACGCCCACAACGCGCCACCCTGATCATTGCGCCTCGTCGCCTCGCGTTTCATCTCCCTGCCGCATCGCTGTACGCCGACGTTGCAGAGTTCACCTCCAGAGGTCCTCGCCACAGCATTTCTTGGACGAGCTCTTGGACGGTTCTCCAGCCAAGACGCATCTGTCTGTCCGCGTGGTATGAATGATCGGTTCACTGCAGAGATCAATTTATTATAGGACTGATCCATCGTCCATGAACATATTGCTAGCACTTGCTTGTTTGTTTGATTGGTACAGATCAGTTCACAGCATAGATTAATTAAATGTTTGTGTAGGATCGATATACACTAAAATAGAAATTATAGAGGGGTGAATGATTGCGCGGAAGTTAAAACTAATTTTTTTAGTGATTCTCAAAACACCTCTAAACGAATTATGAAATATTTCTTCAGTTTTCATGAAAATAGATTGATATACGTTCACTAAAATAGTAATTACTGAAGATCCCACCGTTGGATTGACGTGATATTTTCACTGTATAAACTAGATTCGATTTCAAAACTAACACAATAATAATCAGCTCAATCGGATCTATGGATCTAGAGTTATGACCTTCGCAATTTGACTGTAACAAATAATGATGAAAATTGATCAAAACCTAATTACGAGATTAATCAGGATCTTCGAGAAATTAACCAATCAAACTTTTCGGATCAATCACTTGATGTCCTAGAAAGGTTTTGAATGAATCAAATCAAAATTATCATAGTGAAACAATGAATCAATTGTAAAATAAAACAGGCATACAAATGAAGAACGAAAAAAAAGAGTGAGATTACCAGCTCATCAATTTACAAATTTTAATCTGTATTATCGAGATGTGTTCACAACATGTCTTAGGTCACAAGAAAAACTCCAGGCGCAAGGACGATCTCAGCCACGAGGAAAATCTCTAGCCGCAATGGACACCAGCCGCCAGGGACAATCCCGTCGAAAGGACCTCACGCCACCAGTGAACAAATCAACGACCACATCGGATTGCTTCCTCCTCGTTACTTCAATCTGGAGACGAATTAAGCAGCCAGCAAACGATGTCACAAGCCACCAGAAAATCTCCAACCGCCAGGAGGTGCAGACGCAAAGAAAAAAAAACGCTCTGGCTGCAAAAACAAAAACAAAAACCCTAATCTCTTCTCTCTAATTAACTGCATACATACGTATCCACCTGACCCAATTATATATGAGCTAATACATATATACAGCCCAAAATTCACAAACGCAAGCGTACAGCCCACCTGCTGCTCTCGTGTGACTCACTCGCCTCCACGTGCACCGTTCTCTAGTCCGAACGTCTCGCATAATATCTTTGACCACTAGTATCTTGGTTTCTCCCTAAACCTAGTCCCGAACCTCAGTTCCTTCATGAACCTAGTTCCGGTCCCGTCACCGACCACGTTCGCCCTCAAGCTTGAACAAACACGAAACCATGTACGAGCACAAATCCACGACTTGACTCAAAATCAGTCCATGCAACCACTTACACGAGCGCATTGCATCAAACAAAACCATTAGCATGCTATCACAAGTATATCAAGTAATCATCTGAAACAGCACATACACAAACACCACAACTACTTTGCAATGTCAATTTCATCACTAAGTCAATTTTTTAGCACATGATTTCACAGTTTGGTTGTTAGCTTCCTATCCGGTAATTGCTTGTCTACTACGAAGTGCATATTGCCAATACTAGTTAGTTCTTTATTTGAGATTATTTAATGATATGTTCTGCATTTCGCTAGTGCGGTACAATCTTTGTGGATAGTTTTCTAGCGAGTCGGATGGCTTGTATAGTGGGGGGGTCGTCCAATCTGAAGCAAAGGGCAGTTTGGTCATTTCGCGTGCGTGTGGGGGGGGGGGGGGTGGGGGGGCGACATGTTGTTATATTTGTTAATGGGGGCGTGACATTTTATGATCAAACGCTGATTTTTCTCTCTCGAGATCATGAGCTTTAAACTTTATTTATTGGCAGGAATATAATGCACTGCAATAAGAAATCCGGCGCTTGATTCAATCAAAGTACAACCGGGAAACGAGGGTGACGCATGCTTAGCCAAAATATGAGCCGGTAGATTAGACAGTGAGCTTTAGCGTATCCTCATCCTGATGTAGCAGTTTCTCCTTCAGTACCTCCTGGCTCCAGCACCTCAGATTGAGGCCACTCAGACTAGCTCCACCCGGGACAGCTTCAGGCTAACCAGCGCGAGTTCTCACTTTTGACACTCCTATTGCCAGGACATCTACTTAGGTTGCAACGCCACATACTTCACTTCGTGCTTCTACTTCAGAGACTGCACCTCCATCTACTACTTCTCTAGCTCTAGCTCCCAAGGACGACATCGACACATTGGTCGACTCAGCGCCGGTTGAGCTCTCTAGTGGCTCCGACTCTCCTTCAATAACTCCCAACAATGGTTCACAGTTCGAGCTTCTACCTCAAGCTACACCGAGCGACCCTTCTGCTCCACCCGATGTAGCAAAGTAGTTGTTCGCGCCAAAAACATGAAGAGGGTTTAATCGGCCACAACATACGTGATAAACACCGGGTTCAAAGGTTCGATGCGTACTAACCGATTTGATCCTGTAATCGGTAAGATATATGCAAAATTCGCTCAAAGACGATTTAGCGTAATCAATCGGTAAAGATCTAAACAGCTAAAAAGCCGATTAAATCAGAGAACAACGGTAAGTCTAATCAGCCGATTAGGGCTGAATAGATGGAGGATAAGGTAGACTTTCCCAAAAAAGGCGATGCGCAACAAGATCGGAGAAAATCAAACCTGATTAGCGTAATCGACGAAGATCAATAATCGGCGATGCACAACTTTATTTATCAAGGTCGAAGTTACAAAACTACTCCTAGCTGACAGAGAAGTAAAAACAAAAGTAATGCGAGTTGGTTGATTTGATTGTGTTGTTGTCCCGCTTGCCCTGATCCATCTTTTATAGCACATCGGCCGATCATATCCATATCCGACACGTTGTACACCATGATCCGTATCGGCCTCTACTCAGACAGAACTTTCCTTGTTTTAAATTAATATCGGTTACAATTCTGTTTAATCTTTCCTTCCTTTATCCGATATCGGCTAAAATCTCCTTTCCATCCTTAGCCTGACAGTTTAGCCACACCATGCCAAATTATGGTGCAAACATATGCCCTTATTTTTGGGATATAATATGTTATCTTTCAAAAATCTTCTCTGTCAGCTTCTGTCTTCATCGGCTTGACACAACATTCTCATTAGTAACCGCTCCATTAATAGCGCTGTAAAATCTTGAAATGTGTATCTCCACTGTTAATTGCACGCGTCCACTACAAGAAACAGAGAAAAATTCGTGGGTCCAAAAAAAAACCCACGAATTTATTTATTTAAATTCGTCGGTTTGTATAAAACCCACGTTTTTAATTAAATTCGTGGGCCAAAATGAAACCCACGAATTTATTTATTTAAATTCGTGGGCTAAAATAACACCCACGAATTTAATCGTTTAAGTTCGTGGGCCAGAAATTACATACGAATTTAAACATTTAAATTCGTGGGCCAAAAACTACCCACGAATTTAAACTTTTAAATTCGTGGGCCCGGTCATCCCCACGAAATTAACAGGGCAAAAAAACCGTTCGGGCCCGCAGAGCGCGATAACGTTGCCTCCCCGCCGCTTGCTCCCGCGCTACGCCGCCGCCTTCGCCCCTTGCCCGCCCGCCCGCCCACGCCCGCCGCCCCCCGTCACACCCCACGCGCCGGCCCGCCGCCGCCGCCGCGCTTCGCCGCCCGCTCGGCCGCCGAGCCACCGCCAACCGCCCTCGGCCGCGCGCGGCTGCCGCTCATGCCGAGAGACTCGCCGCCGGCCGGCGCCGCCCGCCCGCCCGTCGGCCACTGCGCCTCGGCCGCCGCCGCCTGCTCGCCGCGCCGCCCGCCGCCTCCCGCCGCGCCACCGCCCGGCCGCCGGCCACCATGACCGCCATGACGATGCCGGCCGCCGCCCGGCTGCGCCTTGGCTGCCCCTCACACCGCCGGCCGCTTTGCTGCCGCTGCCGCCTGCCGCCGGCCACCGCGCCGTCGCTCACATTGCCCATTGATGCGCCGCCGCCGGGCGCCCTCCCGCCATGACGTTGCCTCGATCGGCCGCTGACGCGCCACAATTTAATCTCTTAATTTCGTGGGTTTATTAAACCCACGAATTTAACTCAGATTCCCAATTAAATTCGTGGGCTTGGCAGAAACCCACGAATTTAACTTAAATTCATGGGTACCCACGAATTTAATTAATTAATTTCGTCGAGTTAAATTCGTGAACTAAATTCGGTGGTTTGCTCACGAATTTAAATTAAATTCGTGGGTTTTTGGCCCACGAATTTTTCTCTGATTCTTGTAGTGGTCTCTTCAAAAATCCTTCCCGCCGTTTCACTTTTTTACCCCCTATAAATATGGAGTTCATCTACTGTCATTTTCATGCGCACGAGCTCTCAGAACTTCCAGCATCGGCTTTCAACTTCACCCTCAATCGGCAAACCTCTAGTGCTCTGATCCCAACCATCAACTTTCAATCGGCTAAATGGACCCTCAGCAGGTATTTATTCCCATTCCCAACAGTATTGACCAATACTACCTAGGTCCGATAGGAAATCTTGATTCGGATACAGTTATAAACCTAGAAATTCCTTGTCTTCCTTTATCGGCATCTGGGTATAACATAGAGGGATGGAGCAAAAGATTTAGGGTCTGGCCGACAGCATTAAAGGGGTGGAGGGATTGGTATAATCGGCTTGCAGCCCATAAAATGGTAGAGTGGAAAAAATGGGGATAGTCAAGTGTCTTCCCTTATCTTTAGCCAACCCGGAAGCCAATGAGCTCTTGGTGGCCACGGCCTATTACTTTTGGTCGGATAGCTTAACGCGTTTATGTTCAGAACGGCCCCAATCGGCCCAACCCTTTTAGACGTAGCCCAACTTTGTTGTTTAAAGTCTGACGGGGATCAAATATCGGCTTTCAGTGCCAAACTCCAGTACAAGCACATTCACACTAAGGGAGAGGGCTGGAGAAAGTATATTGGTGACAATAAGGGAACTAGCCCGGTATCGGACAAAGAGCACATCGCTTTTCCAAATATGTGGCTAGATAGATTTCTTTTCTGCGGGGCATCTCTTGAGCCGACACAGACATACCAAGTCATGCAGAACAGTTGGTAGAAGGTCATCGGCTAGCATTAGGGAAAATGCTCCTTGGTGCGGTCTTCCAAATAACGCACATCATCCGCGGTCGGCTTTTTACCAGTCTGGGTGATTATACAGACGGCAATGTGGGAGGTCCACTATGGTTTGTCTAGACCTGGTTGTATTGCATGTTCAGCCAACCGTTCAACCTCAACCCAGCTGATGAAACCCCTTTCCCTCGAGAAGGAATTCCAGAGAGCCAAGAAATTCAGTATAGACAAAGTCAATCATATGGGGAAAGATTTATCCTTTGTTCTAGGAATGAGGCCAAAGTGACCCCTATCGGCTCCAGAAAATACCTGGCTTTCTTCGTGTAGCTCGATCATGAGGACTTCAGTCAACAAGATTTTTCAAGTTATAGAGAAGCTGCCAATTTCCCGAGTCCATCCTTTTTACATCTGTCAGCCGATAGTGATACCATGCCTAACAGTTGGGCTTTGCGCTCCAAGTGTGTTATTTGTCGGCCTTCATACCAGGAATCGGACTTTCCAACCTTCATACGAATTCTACCATCCATCGATATATTCCAGACAGTTGGGCTTTGGGCAAGTCCCTCCATGCTTCTAGTTGTTCGATCGTCTTAGACCAAGGGAGTGAATTCGAAATGCAGCAACGGCTAATATTATACTGCACATAGCTGACAATCTTCAAGTTCAAGGCTTGCCACACTTCCTCCTAAATACCTGCAGGGTAGGCTGCTTTTCTTCATGTTGGTCAGCTATTGCTGCAGCTTTATATTCAGAGAAGACTCCATCGGCCATTATCACTTAGTTTTTCCCAGATCTTCCTTCAGAGCCCCGATGATAGCAACTAACACTTCGAATAATGATTCTAGCAACAATGCTAGTTCATCAGGATATACTAACACCAGTATTGTAAATATAATTGGTGAGGTATCGGCTAAAGTAGATTCTTGTCACTTTAATTTCTATCCGAACTTTGAAATAATCGGCTTTTCTTCTTCTTTGCAGACCAAGACAGCCGGCAAGAAGGTAGCCACTAGCCCATCGGGTAGCAGTCAACATAGTAAAAGACCCCACCAATCGACTAGCCTCTCAGGCTACACCTTCGGTACCCTAAGCATTCAATCCCCTTCTCTATCGGATATAGAGAAATAACAACCCAATAAGTACACATCAATCGGCTAATGACTAATATTTTGCAAAGCCTTTTATGAACTAATACTTGTAGCCGATTTCTTTATTAGAAAAGAAGCGCGCTAAGTCCAACAAAAAGGTCCTGGCCAGCAGAGGCAGTAAGCCTCAAGAGCAGTCTGCCGAGAGCTCTTCTCATGCATCGGCTACAGGCGAGGTAAGTTGCCTTCATAAAATTCTTGCAATAATTACCTGACTATATCAGCTTAACTTGTTCTTAAACCATTTTGCAGCTCCAGCTTTCTCCTGCAGCGCAAGTGGCCAGCACTTTGGCCAATTTACCTACTGTTGTATCTGAGCCTCCGTCACTGTCTTTCCAGCCAACTCCACCAGCCCCTGCAACGTCCGACCCAGCTGACTCCCTACTGAGCTTCACTTTGTCAGATCTGGATGACAACGAGGTGATAGCAATGGACAACTACCCGATGGATATCTAGCAGATCCTCAATGTTTCCTAGGATGCGTCGGCTATGGTCACATCGGCTCTAGGCATGCAAGAAAAGCTAAGCAAGTTGTTTGACCTAGTGATGTCGCCGTCGGCCAAATTGCTTGAAGATACCTAGCCCCTCCACAGTGCCATGGCTACGGTCGAAGCCGATCTTCCTCCGGAGGTAATGGTGGCACTACTGAATGTCTGCCACCTAGATGATAAGAAGTCAGAGGTTGCTGCGAAAAAGTCTAGAATCGCCTTAAGGGAGGCTCAAAAAGACGAATAAAAGACTCTAGACAAGATGGTGGCTGACACCAAGGCCAAGAAGCTTAAATTTGATGAAGATGCCAAGGCTTTCAAGGTGAACAAGGAAGTGGCTCTGATGCTGGAAACAACCAAGAAGTTCCTTGAAGAGGAACTGGCCAAGGTTACCAAGCAGATAGCCGATGGCCATCAAACCCTAACTGAATCGGCGTTGGCTATCAAATCCCAGAAGCTTGAACTTGCTCTGGCTGTGGCCGAAGTTAAGAAACAGTCAGCTAGGGTTACTCTTGTACCTGGAAGCGCTGAAGAAGACAACAAAATTCTTGACGAGGTGCAGGACACCATCGCTAAGGCCGCGGCTACACTATCGGCTCTTGGAGCCAGACTTCATGATTCAGGGCTTTGATTAGCTTATGCTTGTAATGGGGTTATTTAAACAATTATGAATGTTTGAAATGCTGGTTGTCTTAAACAATTTTTGGAATTTTCAAAGTACTTTGTAATATTAATCGGCTGTTTAACCTATTGTTTATTCACATCTCTTACAAAGTGTGATGTATTAATCGGCTTTTATTTTATCTCTAGCTTAGCCAGAATTAACCACAACAAGTTAATTTGGCCTCTCATAACCGATAGCTTCCTTTAGCCGATCATGCCCCAATCCAGACGCTAGGATAGTATTTCTTCAAGTATTTTCCATTAATCGCTTTAGAAAACTCTACTCCTTCCAATGTTTCTAAAATATAGGAATTTCTATCTACAAGCCGATTTATTTTATACGATCCTTCCCACATAGGAGACCACTTACCAAATCAGTTATCCCTAGAACCGACTGGTAATATGGTTTTCCAAACTAAATCGGCTACACATAAAGGCTTAAGCACCACCTTTTTGTTATAAGCCTTCGCAACCCTTGCCTTATTCTTTTTAAGCCGATTCAATGTATGCAAACGCAATTTCACCAAATCTTCTAAGTTATCAATCATTAAATCCTTGTAGTCTTGAGCTAACAAACCATTTTGCCTGGCTGTACGTATGGAGTCAATATTGATATCTACAGGAAAAATGGCTTTCTGTCCATAAACTAACTGATAAGGTGAAAGCTTTGTTGCACCATGGTAAGCAAGCCGATAAGCCCATAATGACTTTGATAGCGGTGTATGTCAATTCCTTGGTTTTTTTCAATCTTGCTCTTGATCAGCTTGATTAATGTTTTATTGGATGATTCAGCCTGACCATTAGCCTGGGCATAGTAGGGCGATGAGTTTAATAACTTAATACCCAAACTCTTGGCAAAATCTTGAAACTCATCAGACATAAATATAGTGCCTTGATCGGTCGTAATAGTTTGTGAAATTTCAAACCGATGGATAATATGTTCTGTAACGAATCCGATAGCTTCAACACTTGTAACTTTTTTGAGCGGGATGGCTTCAACCCATTTAGAAAAATAATCGATCGCAGCCAAAATAAACTTATGGCCTTTGCTTGACGCAGGAAATATTTGTCTGATTACATCTATTCCCCATCCTCTAAATTGCCAAGGCTTGATAATCGGATTTAAAGATGATGCTGGAGCTAAATGTATATTGCCAAATTTCTGACAAGTCGGCATCCTTTGTAATATTTGAAACAATCTTCCAACATTGTCGGCCAAAAATACCCAGTACGCCTTAGCAACCATTTGATCTTATGAGCCGATTGATGGGATCCACAAATGCCCTCATGTACTTCTCCCATAGCTACCTTAGCTTCCTCGGCCTCAAGACATCTTAGCAACAAGCCCTCCAAAGTCCGATAATATAACACATTATCGAGGACAACATACTTTAAAGCTTGTCACTTAATTCTCTGATCAATTGGTTTTGAGGGATCGGCCAAATATTCCATTATTTTCATTCTCCAATTGGCAGTAATACACATAACTGCCTTTTCAATCGACTCATACTCCTCAAATCGGCCAAAAACTTTGTAGCCCAATGTTTGTTGAGCTAGCAAGTTAGACTTGTTATTCAACTCCCAAGGAATATGGTTGATGGAGAAATAAGTAAATGAGCCGATCATAGTGAGACACTGCTCCAAATACTTTATCAAAATTTCATCGTGACAATTATACTCCCTCTTAACCTGTTGGACGACTAACAAGGAATCGCCATAGGCCTTAAAAGAGTCTACTCCGATATTATCGAGCAACTGTAGACCTCTAAGTAATGCTTCGTACTCGGCTTGATTGTTAGAGCACCTACAATTCAGCCTGAATGCAAACTAAAAAATATATACTTTTGGTGAAACCAGTAAGATTCGATATTGTCACCTTCTCGACATACCGATCCATTAAACAATAGTTGGCAAGGAGCAACATAAATAAGATCGGCATTAGTCTCATATCCTGTTAGGAAATTGGCAATCACTTGGCCCTTGACCGCTTTAGCCGATTCATATGTTAGGTCAAACTCGATGAGCGTATAGGCCCATTTACCAAGTTGACCATGTAGAATTGGAGCTGACAACATATACTCTATAACATCGGTTTTACAGATAACCATACAGGCTAATGCTAAAATATAATGCCTTAACTTTGTGTAAGCAAAATATAATGGCAAGCAGAGTTTCTCTACAAAAAGGTACCTGGTCTCCGCATGGATTAACCATCGGCATAAGTAGAAAATAACCCGCTCTTTTCCATTAATTTCTTGTGCCAAAACAGCTCCAATAGTATCCTCCTCAGTCGATATGTATAATTTGAATGGTATACCTTTCTGAGGCGTGGCTAACACCGAAAGAATGGCCAAGTACTCCTTAATATTCTCAAAGGCTTTCTACTAATCGACTCCCCACACAAATTCTTGATTGTCTTTCAACCTCAGCAGTGGGGTAAATGAACTAATACGGCCAGATATGTTTGAAATAAATCGCCATAGATAGTTAATTTTGCCGATCAACTTCTGCAAATCATTCTTACATGTCGGCGGCTTCGTTTTGGCTATGGCCTTAACTCTTTCATGATTAACTTCAATCCCTCTTTCATAGACTATGAAGCCCAAAAATTGTCCAACCGACACTCCAAAAGCACACTTATGTAGATTCATCTTTAAGCCATGTGCCCTTGTATTTTTTAACACTGTTTTCAAATTGGCCAAATGTTGTAAGTCTTCTTTAGACTTAACTACAACATCATCAATGTAGATTTCCACTATATGGCCGATCAGGTCATGAAAAATCATATTCATGACGCACTGATAAGTTGTACCAGCGTTCTTCAAGACGAACTTCATTACTGTCCACTCAAACAAACCTGAGGCACCAGGACACCTAAAGGCTGTTTTAAGTATATTGGCTTCTGCCATGAATATCTGATTATATTTGACATTGCCATCAAGGAAACTAATGATCTTATTTTCAATGCAGCATCGATGAGCATATCGGCTATTAGTATCGGGTACACCCTAAGTTTGCCATTCCTTTTCATAACCGGAACAATATTAGAAACCCACTCAGCATACTGGCAAGGCCTAATAACTTGGCCTCTAATAATCGTTCAATCTACTCTTTCAGAACATTGTACAAGCCCAGATTAAATCGTCAGGGGACTGTTTAAACGACCGATAACCTGGTTTTATAGGCAGTCGATGTTCAACAAGCTGTCAGCTTAAGCCAGGCATCTCATGGTACTCCCAAGCAAAACAGTCTTTATAATTCCTTGAAAGCTTGACCAACTTTTTCTTATACTCCGCAGCTAGTTTTGAACTAATAAAAGTTAGTCTTTTCCTATCACCATCACCTATATCGACTTCTTCTAGTAGATTAGTCGATGTGAAACCTTGGCCTAATTTTTCTACTTCTTGGAAATCTTCAATGGCCTCATAGCTATCTGTCGTTTGCCAATAGCTCCGCATTTTGGCTTGCAAGGCCTTCATTGTTGGCTTGGACTCCATTGGCGCAAAACCTCGCTTGTCTGATCGAGTGTGCTCGGCCTCACGTTTATCGAATAAGCCCCATCTTATTAATGCAGATGAAATCGCAATCATCTAGAGCTTTTCCTGATATACACTCGACTTCTTCATGTTGCCAATTCACGTCTGAGCTCGCCATGGCAATATGAGCCGATGTGTCGGCTTGGACGACTTCGACCTCATCCCCGTTCCACTGGACGAGCATTTGGTGCACAGTCGACGGTAGGCAACAATTGGCATGAATCCAATCTCGTCCAAGTAGGACACTGTAATTGCCCTTAGCGTCGACTACAAAGAAAGTAGTCGGCAATGTTTTGCTGCTGACAGTCAACTCCGTAACCATTACCTCTCTTGCTTCCGTGGGATCGCCTGTGAAATCGTTTAAAACCATGTTAGTTTTAATGAGATCCTCATCGGTCTTACCCAACTTTTTGCAAGTGGTGTTTGTCATTATAGAAGTGCCTTAGCTTCACAAGATGGCACCAATTTGCACAGTGATTGAAGCGTGTGGAGAGCAGCCTTGGTGGTTTATGCCATGGTAGGGATATGGTCAAGGATATTCTTCAGCTGGATGTTGACCCCCACGACCAGTTCTTTAGCAGTTGGGTTGGTCTTTGTAAGTTCAACCTCTGCACTCTTTAAGTCCGCTACAATTTTCTTTAACTGTTTGAAAATAAAACCTAGCGTGGATTCGTTGACCTGCTGGAAATTGGCTATATCTTGCAAGAAGAGTCCTAAATTTTCCTTTTCATCATCTCTTCTTGCATTTTTGCCCTTAGCTCTTCTGAATTTTTCCTTCTCCATTTCTTCTTTGGAGGGCTAGGTCTGTTTAGCCTTTATCTCTTTTTGCAATCCTATAAAGGTTCAATTTTTTTTTCAAATTTACCATCTACTTCTTTCAAAATCAAATTGAATAAGTTGGGAATAGAGTCGTACTAATTATTTCAACCTCTTTAGCCTGAAGAATTGCCTTGTGCTCCTCGGAGAGCTTCTGAGTTTTGGCTTTGTTCTTCTTAAAGCTTCGTAGAGTCTGGAATTCTTTTCTTCAAGAAATTGATACTTATTTTTGGCTTTGACAAAATCAAATTTATAACCCTTGGCAGTGTTTTTAGCCACCAAGAGTTGCTTTTCCAGCTCTTTTATTCTTTTCTCTAAGGATCTATTTCCAACAGAACTGTTAGAAAAAATCTCTTATGACAAACAAAAGGGGATTTGTTTATAGCATACCTCTTTATTTTTTCAACTTCAGTATTGGCCAAAGTCTTGGCCTAATGACCCAATAGGTCATATATTTCTTATGATTGCTATAAAAGGAAAAAGCAAATGAATAAAAAATCCTTTTTTCTCTTAAAATTAAACAAGAGTGAAGAAAAGAAGAATACCTTAGATTGCAAGTTATCAAAAATTTGCTTAAAATTTCTCTCCTGTTCGAAAGCATCAAGAAAAGTAATCAGTGGCAAAGCCACCTGAATACTAACATTGGTGGTCATGGTCGTTGTCTCTACCACTTCCATAGATATAGCTTCACTCGTCAGAGTGACCAACATTTCCTCTGTTGTGGCACGATTTTCTTCATTCGAAGTCCCCATAGCAATGGAGACCTCTTCTACACTGGTGGTCACCTCGACCACCGTTGTCGTCATTGCAGGGGGAGCACTTGCCTCCTTCGTAGTAGATGGAGCTTCTCCGACCAGTAGCTTAAAGGATTTTCACCCTCTGCACTGGTAGGAACCGTTTCAGTGCCTTGCACACTAGTCGGGCCTTCTTTGGCACCCTCTATTAAGAATGCTGAGGTCTGTTCCAAACTAGTCATTGTAAGTAGGACCAATGGATTAGCCTTAAGCTCCACTTGAGTATTTTACCCTGATCTGTGGAAGGACCAAGGGCAGTAGCCTGGTGGCTGAGACAAAATAAAAATATATACTTAGTCTCTGGAAAGAATCTACTCAGAACTAAAAGTTAGAAATAGAAATTTACCTACAAAATAGTCCTGAGTCACTAACCTAGGGCACCATGTTATCCTTAGACTGCAGGGAGTACCTGCTATCTCCCTGGGAACTTGTTAACACCCCCAAACCAAGGGCAAGGGTCTTCCTCTTTATTTTGATAATAAGAGGAGCACCTTCATCCTCTCAACGTCTTCACCCGCAACCTGAACATGAGGAGGGGATAATGAGTATATGCTGAATCCCAATTAGCATACTTGCCCTTTATCCCCACTTGTGACGGGGTCTTCTTCTATGTCCCTACAACAACTTTGGCCATCTTCTCTTGTGCCTAGGGCCGATCGTGCACATGCTTAGAGCGTACTACACTAAATAGCACCAGAGCATGACTAGTGTTGGTCGGTTCAGCATTGGCCTGCACAGTAGAAGCTAGGTTTGCCATCTTCGAGGCACTTCTAGGAGAGGCCCTTGTTTTCTTGGCTGCAGGGGCCTAGGCCACACCTCAGACTATTCACCAGTCCGCTTCCGACCATGCATCTAAATGATAAACAAACTGTTAGTATAGACAATTAATGAATAAGTAACCAAAGACTTACATGGCGCTTACCTCTATACATTCATTAATAAAATCAGTAGCCTGCCGGATCAGGCTAGAAGGATGCCTATCCAAAGCACCCTAATCGGATCCATCTGAAGGGACCCTCACGATGTTTGTGACCCTCGATTAGGCCTCCTCAATAGTTAGAACTGATACAAAATGGGAAGTATAAATAAACCTTCTTGATAAGAAAGAAGATGGAAAAAGAGGTCAAAAAAGTAAAAGTTTTTCAAACCTCCAGGTTCATCCTTGCTAAGATCCTGGTCACCTTCTATCCTCTAGGCAAATCTGAATCTTCTCTTCAAAGGGCTCAACTTATGGTATAGAAAAGCATAAACAATCTTCTTACCAGTCACACCCTCGACACCAGCTTGGCAACAAATCCTACAATGTGTTGCTCTTCGTTGGTCAACTTTAAGGACTCTATAACACACCAATTTTTTCTTTTCTTGAAGTTGATTTGCATTTTATGCATTTATGGATTTATTGGTTTTTTCTAGATTTTATTTGCATTTATTAAATATTTTATACATTGGTCCTTTGAGAAAAGTATTTATTTCAAGAAATTCAAAACAAAATTCTATCAAAAATATTTTATTTAGGTTTCTGAAGTCTCAAAATATTTTTGGGATTTTTCTTGGAATTTATTTGAATGTATTTTAATATTATCTCTATTAGCCTTTTGTGAACATTAATTAAATGCTTATAAAGCTAATATAAAGTTTGGCTATAAATATTTTATTTGAGCTTCAAATGCCTTAAAGTATTTTTTGGAATTTGTATAAAAAAATTATGATACTTTTGTTATTTATTTGGGCTTTATTTATTTATCTGAATTATTTTTATTCAAAAATGTTTTAAAATCAACCGCATAGTGTTTGGGTTGAAACCCATCGTTCGGCCCATTTCCTTAGCGCCGTCAGCCCGATCCGCTGGCCCAATCCCGCGCACCGGCCTGCTTCTCCAAAACCCTAGCCGCGCTGCCCCGCCCACCGTTGGATCTTGATCCATCGGCTGCCTTTGCGCCGCGTCGCCTGCGAGTGTGAGCCGTCGGATCGATGTCGCATGGTCGCTCATGATCGTGCCACGTTGCTTCACCGGATCTCTCCGAATCCGCCGCGCCACCGAAATCCCGCTATCCTCAGGATTGGTTTCCGTCCTGTGTGCGCTTGTCGAGGCCGCTATTTAAAGCGTCGCCTTGTGTGTCGTGTAGCCTGAGGCAAGCCGCACTCGTAGCCCTAGCTTTTGTTGCCCGTGACACCGCCGTTCGCCCGTGCGAGCTCGCCGGAGTAAGCTGAAGCCTCTGCCGTTGTTTTTCGCTGTTCGCTCGCCGTCCATTGAGTCCCCGCCATCGCCGAGGCTGCCAGCTTGTTCGCCATGTCGAGTCGCGTCCGTGGCGGGTGAAAACGTCGCCGGAGACTCTTCCTTCCGCCATCGCCGTGGTCGTCGTCTCCAAGTCCAGTGAAGACCACGCCGCTGTGTCGCCATCAGCGTTGAAGAGCTCGAGGACCATCAGATTGAAGATGAATGCCCGAGATCAAGCCACGTCGCCGCTTCAGCAGTGAACTGCACCGGTAAGGTGAGCCGTTGGATGAACAATGGTCGGTTGAGGAAGTGCCACGTCGCGTTAGATCCGTAGTCGTCTGATCTAGATCGTGCGGTGTAGATCGCATCACGTAGCATCGCTTTGCATTAAGTTGTAGCCGTCGGATCGGAGATGGATGCCAAGGATTGCGCCGTGTGTCGTCCGCCAATGATGCGTCGTATCGTCGGATCTTGACTGTCAGATTTGAATCGGGTGGGCAAGATCGCACCGGCGCCGCGACCAGTCGCGTGCCGCCATGTGTCAGGTGAGTCAGCCGAGGCGCCACGCACCGAGTCTACCGTGAACCCACGTCGAGCCGTAGATCTAGTCCATGAGTCGTGCCGCGTGTCGCGCCATGGTTGAGCCACGTGTCGCTCTAAGAAGCTGCCGCGTGTCAGCGTGACGTCACACTTCGGATTTTCTTCAGAAAAATAATTAGCCAAAATTCATTTATGTGCTGATTTCAGCATGACATCATAAATGCTATTTTTCAGTATAAAAATAATTCTGTTAATTCGGATTTTCTATTTTCTCTGGTTTTTCTTTTATTTAAAACTTCGAATAGCTATATCTTTTGCATACATACTTCGATTGAGGTGATTCCAGTTTCTAAAAATTTGTAAAATAAAGATATATTTAATGATTAATTTTATTTAATTTTTGAAGTTGAGTTTTACTCTCTGTTTTTGGTATTTATTGCTTGCATGCTTGTTTCGCGTAGATGTTGAAGTAACTGAGGTATTCATGAGCGCGGAGCCAAGCCAAGAACAAGGTCAAAGCAAGATTCAGAGCTCGTTGAAGGAAAGTTGTGCTTTGATCATGTTGAACCCATGTTATAAAAGTTATATTGTTTTAAACGTATTGCATATTAATTAAATTATTACTTGTTTCTATTATATTGGGTATAGTTATTCAACCAATTGTGACATATCCACCTTGCCATGTTGTATGTCATATTTCATTTGTCACCCTAGAATGGTTTCATAATAGTTGGTAGCTATAATTGGTAGTGTGGGATAGCTATAACACATGTAGAATGCTTAGCCATGCAACGCATCATCATTTTATGAATAAAGGTTAATCTTGCTTAATGAATTATGAAACATGTTTATGAATTTGTGTGTTAAGTGCTGTCACACAATGTTGTTGATGGCATGTGATGCATGGTAATCAACCGGGGTGGTAAAACTATTTAGACTGAGGCAAGTGGTTGGGATATATGGTGGGCCAATGTGGTACTTTGGCGGTCGCATTGCTTTTTATGATATTTGATGGTTATGGTTATGGTAACTTTTGGTTAGTCTTGCCTTGGTCAATTAAGGACTTAACCTTGCAATAATTTGATCTGAGTCAATCATACAACCACATGTCTGGTATGGGCCAGACCTAACTGATTAATCTGTTATGTCTAAGCTTTGGTACTACTAATGGTGGTGTGAGACCCGGGTAGTGGTAACCAATCCTCATACGGGGTGCTCACATGGCACAAGAGGGGGCCCTGGATGTGGTAACCAGTCCCACCAGTGTTGAAACCTGAGCGGGTAGTACTGGGTTTAGACAGGCATTGTAAAGGCTGTCATGATCTCTCCGCCAACACACCAAAGGAAATGTGTTAATCCAGAAGGCAACAAGAGACGATCATGTCGTGTAGGTAAAGTGTATAACTTCTATAGAGTGTCAAACCTATTCGAATAGTCATGCTCGCGGTATTGAGCAATGCTCGGTGATTACAGTCAAGGGTTAGATTTTATTAAAATGAATTGGGAATGGAGGCTTATGCCTATGGAAGCTTAGAATTTGATTTAAGGATTGAGTTCATTTATCTAGGAAATAACTGAGAAATTACTTATTGTTATTATTTGTTTTTACTGTCTTTACAATCTATCTGTGCTATTCTTTCATAAATGCTGCTTATTGCAAATTAACCATGTTAGCCATTCCTTTGGAATAAGCCATGCATATAGTATATTAGACTTGCATTCTATGCACAACTTGTTGAGTACTTTATGTACTCACCCTTGCCTACAACCAAATCATCAGTTGAGGAGAAGTCTACACCTTCGAAAGAGATGGAGTTCCGTGAGAAGGCGATTATCTAGGAGTTGAACCTTGTCAGTTGCTTGTGGCATGTAGATGGGATTCACCGACGTTCTTCGTTTCGCTGCTGTTTATTCACTTTGTTTAGAGCCATCGAGGCTTATTAAGTGTAAGGTTGACCATAAGGTCGTTCAACTATGTCTTATTTAATATATGATGTCTTTTGTTATGTTTCCGCTGTGTATGATTGTGATATTTATTGATTGAGCCTGTGTGCACTAGTGTGATCCTGGACTAGTGCAGTATACACAGAGGGTCCGAATTTGCATATTTGAGTCCCGACAGACTCCTTCTCAGTCTTCACATCCATCATCGACAACACCAGAGCAGGATTCCTCGTGAACCGAAGACGGCTTCCCCCTGGAATTCGGAGTAAAACCACTCCTTTCGATAATCCCACCTTTTATCCTTGGTCAAGAGGGAGGGGTATTGCGAGGACATATGATCTTGGAACTTGAAGTAGGCACACCCACTGATATCTTTAGTTTTACTATTTCTAGTATATTGATAGAAATAGTGGGAAAGGCGAATAGGCGGAGGAATACCAAGGAAAGCTTCGCAAAGATGAGAAAAAACACTCAAATAAAAATAGAATCTAGAAGAAGATGATAAAGCTTAATCCAATAGTGACCAAGCACATTAGCTAGGAATTCGCTCTTAGGAAGGCGAAAACCTAACCTTACAAAGGAGGCGAACAGAACAAGGTGCCCCTCTTGGGGCACCAACTTCACGTCCTCTCCGCTAGGATCCTACCTCAACATTTCATGTGAGGGGATCAGGCCCTGATCCTCGAGCTCTTGAATCTTGTCTTTAGTGAGAATCGACTATCCATGCCGGATGAGATTAGGGAGAATTGGCAAAGGAGAGTTTTGAAGATGAAGGGGCTCGAGTTCTTCGCACTCAAAAGTGTAAGGTGTAGAGCGTATGAGGAAAGCCTCACCCCCTTTATATATCTTTTATTGTGTCGGTCTCGATATCAATTCATTTACCGAGGAAGTGCAAAAATCTCCTTTTGTTGCGCATTAAAACGAAAAAAGATTAGCATGAAACCCTATGAGAAAAAAAAAGCCTTAGGTAAAAAAAATCTTATTCACCCAAGCCTTCGGGGCTAACTGACGAGGATTAAAAGCTATACTCTTTTTTGGGCTTGTAAGTCTATAAGAAAAAGCACATAAAGAAGAACAAGGCCCATGATCAATTACCTAGTTACGGCTTCAACCAATTCGGGCCACGATTAGTCACCTGGTTACAGCTCCAACCAGTTCATTAACGTGTACTTTATTAATTTACATTAGTTCATCTTGACTAATGATTTGACTGCCCTAGCCATATTAAACTGGTCGGGATAGGCAGTTACCTCCCTACAAGAATAATGTGCAAACAGTTTCCTTGACAGTTATAAATAACTGATCGGAAGTTACCACCGAAAAGGAACCTCTCGTGAGGAGACACCTTTTGTTGAGAAGACACCTTTTGAAGCATAACTGCCACCTCTTCGTTTTGTATAAAAAGAGAGACAATTTGTATAGTTGGAGGCATCTTACATGTTCATATGAACTCTCGAACAAATCAAACTTTGTAATATTTCTACTCTACCAAGCCACTTGGCTAATAGAAGCAATCCTTTGTCCCACCTTTCGCACTTTTTGATCTTAGAGGCTTGCAGCCATTTTCATTCATAAGCTTGATCTAGAGACCCTGTGTAATCACCGGTTGGGAAAGCTCCAAGGATCAATCTAACACACTAGCTGAAATTTCAGATCATGATCCCCTTTTGCAGCAACCAGTATTTTGGTGCATAAATTTTTAACGAAAGCTTAATTTTCAATTACTCTTTTTTTTAGATTTCTGACTCTTTTTTCTACAAAATTTGTTTTTACACCAATGCCAAACTCAAACTGAAGCATTTGTGGAAACTTCACAATCACAGGAAGATCCTGGAAACAGACAGCAGCTACAGAAAGATTGTAACACGTGCAAATTTCAAATCCCTTATCCAAATACCACCAAATTGTATAAGCACATGGATTAAGGAGTTATGAATAAAAAAGGTGGTTGTACTCAAATTTGATCTCGGATGAAGAAGTTATGGCTGTTCTGGCTTGGTTATCAGAAATAACGGCCCTAGGCTGAAACTTGGGAAAATTGGTTCGAGTGGATTTGTTAGGGATTTTGACATGGAAATTTTTTGAATTTAAGATGATGAACAACAACCAAAAACAACTTAAAAAACACAAATTCATTTAAGCAAACCAAAATTAACAGATTGAAAGCAACAACGGGCTAGGTAATGGAAATTTCCTGTACTTTGGGTAAAACAAAAATTCAATCTAGTAAACTAGAGACACATGACTTCCTACCGGCAACGTAGGCTCTAATACCACGTGATATGCACAGGCCTTGACTTAACATGCATGCATTCAAGTTGGTCTTGATCTTCCGTTGTAGGAGAAATTCAATAACTTGAGTTGTGACCTTAATGAAGGGGAGGCTAACCATGATTCAAGAATGCGACCGGCAACATCACAATCACTAAATCACTCCTCGATTAGTTATCAACCATGTCAAAACATGACTGACCTGTTCACGAAGAATGATTTAAGCAAATCCACGGGAAGAGCAAGAGCAAGAGGAACAACAACAACGAAAGAACTTGCTAAGTTGTGAATTATTCAATTGAGGCTCAAGTTTACGAATTAGCTACAAAACATTACAAGATGGCAATAAAATCAATTCTAAAACTAAAAACTAGGGCCATCTACAAAATATATAGGGGTGGGAACACAGCCCTAAAGGACTCAATTGTGAACTCAGAGTGTTTCTCTTTCTGTAGTCAGTATATTTAGAATATGTGGCTCATTGTACATCCATTGGATTGGGCACGAGATAATCTTTCAAACGAGTACTTATTTGCTCCGTTTGGACTCCATTTGTGGAAGTTATGGGCTTTTTATTGAGGCCTATCCTCCTTTATTTCGGTCTGGAAGTTCAATTAGAATTATTCTCTGATTTCTGTTAAAAACTGGCTCAAATTTCTTAAAATCTCTCATGTATTTTTTACCTTCTTTAATTGCTTGGAAGCCTTCCTTTCTCTCCAATTTAATCCTAACACTTGGTGTGTCCTTTGTGGCGCTAAAACCACCATGTCCAAGCAGCTACATTCTTCCAAGCCCATACAATTATAATCAACAAATAACAACTATTAGGTAGCAACATATTCTAAGTAATAATATAGTTAATTTGGCTAAGGAAAGAATTCATCTGCTGCCCAAACTGTCTTGCGCATGCGCGAGTCATTGGTCCATACAATGGTTCTATATTTAGAGTTTTTTTGTTCTTTTACTTCATCAATATGGATTTATGAAAGAGTAGTGCTTCAATGTTTTTCCTCTCAATATTTGTTGCATAAATCTTGAAGCAAACGAAGGGGTAAGTAATCACTATCTACCCTTCATTCATACTTTAATATTTGTGCAACTGTAAAAAAGAAAAGCATAGAAACACCTCTCTTTATTAAATTGGTGAAGTACTTGATGTAGAGATGTCCTCATCAAATACCATACTGTAGGCTATATCGGTTTGGTTCTTAGAATGGTACATTCCGATACCGGTCTATATCGGCGTATAGGGGTGAAAACTGTATCGGTAAAGCCCGGAATTCCGGAAACCGTTTTCGGAGTTTTTCGACCGAACGTGTCGGTATCGTTAATGTTCGGAATCGAAATCGGAAATTTTTGTCGGAAACGATAACGATAACGGTTTTGCCAAGTTCCGACCATTTCCTTCGGTTTTCGGAAAAAATCGGTAAATTCCGTCGGTAATTACCGGAATCGTCCAACCCACAAATCACAAATGCACCGGTCGAAGCTCACATACACAAACCCTAAAGCCCACAGCCCACAAATAAGAAGATCACAAATGCCCGAGCGGCCGACGGCGCCGAGGCGCGCCATGTGACGCGCCACGACCCTCGCTCCGCCCCTCCCTCACAGAGTCCTACCCCGCCGCCGCCTCCACACCCTAGCCCCGCCGGCCGCCCTCAGTTCTGTCCGGAGCCTCATTCCCTGACGTCGTCAGCGTCGGCACTACCAGCCCCAGCAACTCCATCCCCACCACCTCCAGTCCCGAAGCATCCTGGCCTATGCCGCCAATCCCTTCGCTTCCGGGCTTACCGCTACTAGGACAGCCGCCTCTAGTCCTGAGAGTTGGAAAGGTAATTAACCCTAATACCTTGTGTATAACAGCCAGCGTTTTTTTGGTTCTCTAATCCAAAACGGCCTTGTATTAATCTCCCTGGGCACTATATCAGCACCTTCTTTTAGATAGAACATGAATTCCATTAGACTGTTGATGCTGCAGAGTTGCTGGATCTTCGTTAGACCAAAGAATTGACGCCCCTTTAGTGTTGCGTATTCACGAGTGCTTAACCATATTTTTAGGTAGTTCTAGTTTAGTGAATATCTTGGATTAGTATTTTTGTTCTGTAATTTGATGCTCATCAATGATCCTGTATGCAATTGCTCTAGTACATGCATGTTTTACTTATTTACTAGACAAAAATGTCTGCAAATCTACCTTGTACTACGACAAAAATGTCAGCATATCTACCTTTAACTTACCATTGTGTTAGTTTCACTTGGTAATTGTTTTATATCACGTCTAGTCGTCCGGCCTAAAATTGTAGTTCTGTTAAGCAATGAAGTTTAGGCTTCGGTAGTCCTGTTTTCACCAATAGTTTAGTCTGGCTTCTATTGCAGACAATAGATTACTCAGGTTAGCCAATAGTTTTGTCTGGCTTCCGTTGCAGACAATAGATTATTCAGGTTAACTAACACCTGTTGGTTTTGTTTTTCCTAGAAGTATCACTCTTCTGGATTGCATCACTCCTGTCGAGATCAAGAGAGAGATGAACATCACTTCCTTAGCCGAGTTGGAAAAAACTAAGTTACATTTGTTTGATAGTACACGTGTTTGCATATAAAAATGTTGACTGAATATCCAATTCTTCGTGTATGTGATATTGTGACCTGGTTGTTCACTTGTAATTGGTATTCTCGTCGCATTCATGGGTCATGGCTGGTTTTGATTGTTCCCGTCTCTTTTCCAGCTCTTGAGTGATACACTGATACTACATGGCCAGTGGCAGCGAGAAGCCAACGCGTTCACCTCCACGGAAGCGCATGTTGCTGGAGCCGCTAGGGGTAACGGCACCTTGTGATGCCCCCGCTGTTGAACCTCAGAGTCAGAGCTGCACCTCGCCGAATGCAATCAGTCCATGTGTAGGCATGAGTCAGGCCCAGGGTACTGGTGTGTCTGCATCATCCGCAACACCTGCACCAACATTGGACAGATCGGGTACAAATCCAGAACAAGTAATTAATTTGGATGGGGATGACGAAGCTGATGATGATAGGGAGCATCCCTCAAAGCAGCCAAAGAAGTGCACTTCAGATGTTTGGCAATATTTCGAGAAGTACACGGTTGTAGCAGAGGAGAATGGCAAACCTGTTAAGCAACTTTGGGCCAAATGCAAATTTAAGGGCTGCAAAAACAAGACCAGCAAAGGCAGGGCTGAAAGCCATAGAGGAACAAGTGGGTTTTGGTCTCATTCGAAGCATTATCATAGCATTGTGAAGGGCCAGCAACAACTCAAATCAGGTTGTAAGAGTATTCCTTCCATGGTTTATGATCTGGAGGATCTTGAGGCTATTGCTAGTAATCTTTCTCTTCAGGTTAATTTCTCTTCATTTTCTATTCTCATTTGTGCAAAAAATAATAGCTGCAATTTAACTACATATTGCTCTAAAAAAACTGCAGGATGAAGACCTAGATGATGATGAAGATGGACCTGAGGTCCAGCTGTAAGTTGGCTGTTGTTTGGTGATATTGATGGAAGAAACTGAAACTATATGAATCTATGACTATGATGATGTATTTTGTCTTGTACTGGTTTCTTTCTTCTCGTGTATGAATTGTGAACTATGAACTATTGAACTATGATGTATTATTTGATATGAGATATTGAGACTATCTTATGCTATGTGATGTAAAGACTCGTGTGGAGACTATCTTATGATATGTATGCCTGTATGGAATGTGTAATGTCGTCAACTGTAAATGCTTGTGAGGTATTGCTTTTAAGTGCTATGTGAATCTATTGCTTAATGCTTTAATGTATGCGTGTATGTAAGTCAGTAAGTGCTATGTGAATCTGTTGCTTAATGCTTTAATGTATGCCTGTATGTAAGTGCTATGTGATGTTGCTTAATGCTTATGCCGTTATGCGTTATGAAATATTGATCTTCTAGACTAGTTATGCTATTGTATACATTTACATTGGTAATATATGTTCATCATAAAATTATGAATATTTATTTATTACTAATTTCAATGTGGATGTACGATTTGTGTGAATTTTTTTAAGTCAATTGGTGGTACATGTCGTTACGACGTTACCGGTCTCTTTCGGATTCCGATATATATTTTGTATCGGATTTTCGTTTCCGATATTTTTGAATTACTTATGCCGTTTTCATTTCCGTTGTTACCGATTCTGGTATCGTTTTCAAGAAAAAATATGAAAATAAAAATGGTTTCAGTGTTTTTCGACCGTTTCCGACCGTTTTCGCCCCTATCGGCGTACCATTTCATGTTTAATATAAAATATATATTTATAAGTTTACACTTGTTTAATTATATGTACACCAAATTTCACTTATAATATTAGTCCAAATACATAGCAGTAATATCAAATATAATATATGATTCAATTGATGATATTATTAATTTCGCCGATATAACTGATATTATATGGTATTAAAGTCGGTATATCTAGTATTGACATGTACCGAGCTAGCATGACTGTTATCAAGACCGGAACTTTACATAGAGTTATTTTACACCGATTTAGGTGATGAAATGGTACATACTAACCGGTAAGGTAACTATAACTCCGATAACAAGTCAATTGGTTGGATTGGGCTAGTTTGTTGACTTTTGACTCGCCGAGTTTGTTGACACTCTTTCTAGCTGTAGGTTCATTGCTCTTTTTAGTCACGTTAGTTTGATTGCAAACCTGGGCATACAGTTCAGCTAGAAATTATTATTATTATTATTATTTGGAGGACAATTGTTGTTAGATCAGCGGAATTTTTTTGAAAGTGTTGTCGAAAAAAATGGTAATTGAATTCACATGATGCGTTTTTTTACCTCTACCAATATATTACTCTATAGTTCCAAAATATTCCCTCTGTTTTTAGAATAGAAGTCATTCTAGTTTCTTACACTTTCACAAATACAAATTTACAAAAGACTGCATTACTCCTTTTTATTAATAAAAATAAAAATATAGAATTAAATGTACTTAAAAATAAAATTTGAAACATAGAATTACATGTATTACATCAGGAACGGAGGAAGGTGAGCTCATTGTTGATACGAGAAAGTGACAGCAGGACACAGTTTTTAATTCCTACGTCACACTTTTAATAGGATACTTGTTTTTTCTTAAAAAAAATTGATCAGGAGCTCTAACATTCACTTCAATAGAAAGAAGAACAACCGATCTACAAACACACGCACACACTCCACGCATTTGCATAGGCCCGCAAACGCGTGTCAAACGAGGCTCAAATGCGAACGGACGGAGCGCGCAGCTGAGGTGGGCACTCGGGCCGGACTCTTTTGGGTCAGCCCGAGGCACGACGTCACGGCCCGGCACGAAGCCCGACCTGGCACGAAGCCCGATCCGGCAAGAAGTGGGCGTCTGGGCGGCGCGACATCAGTAGCACGGTCGTCGGCCCGAGAATCGAACGGCGATGGGCGGCACGGCCCGGCACAATACTATAGAATGGGCCGTACTGGGCCCAATGACCCAGGACGTGAGGAAGAAGCCTAGCATGAAGGTCACCGACTCACTGAGCATGACTGTCATGGATGCACCCAGTAGCATGAATACCACCCCTATCGCCGACATCTAAGAGAGACGGACAAAACGGGAGAGAGTTGAGAGAGATTGAGAGACGGTGTAAGAAGCTGCTCTCTCTCGCTCGTCCCTCTCAATCTCTCTCAGCTCTCTCTCTCTCTCATCCGTCTCTCTCAATATCTCTCGCCTGTCTCGCTCAGTCTCTTTCTTGCCCATTGTCCCCTCTCTCGTCCGTGTTGAGCACATCCCCCTCGCTCTATGTAACTGTTGAAGAATAAATAAATTTTAGTTCTTTTCCTCATAATATTTGAATCTACTGCCTCAACTCCATGCATTTTTGGCTACTTTCCTCTCGTTGCAATAGTGCAAATGGGTCGAGCTTGGTAAACGCGACACGAAGCGAACCGAAGCACAAATGGGCGTGCACAGGCTCACCGGCGCAGCGGGCCGGCGCGACGCGAGACGCAGCGGGCATGGCGTCGCCGTCGCGGCCCAAGACGGTTCGGACACTGGCCCGATGGGCCCGTCAGGCCGGCTCGCAGACGGCACGACGCCCACCTCTAGACCTCAAACGATACTTGTTTTAGAACGGAGAGTGTACTAAAACTAACTGGTTGTTCTCAAACAAGTGGTTCCTCGAGAAAAAAAATGAAAAAAGTCCCAGTTTCATGGTGTTTGTACCAAAATTTGGCAAATCTAACCATAATCGGCAATGAAATCAAAGATATGGACATTAACAGACAAGTTAAGAAAGTTTAGAGATATTTATGCTAATGGCAAGATTTTTAGGAAATAACTGTTCAAGATAAGGCCGATACGGATACGGGCTTAAATCGTGTTGTAACAGGACACTATCGGCCAAAGGTATAAAAGAAGGACCAAAGCAAGCTGCGAAAGGATCCATCAACACAATACAATCAACCAGCTTTTACTTCCTTCCTTCCTGTCGACTAGGAGTAGCTTTTGTAATTTAGTCTCTGTAATCGATCTTGATCAATAAAGTTGTGCATCGCCGATTGTTGATCTTCTTCAATTACACCCCAGGTTTGATTTATTCTGATTTTGTTGCGCATCGCCTTCTTCAGAATCGATCTACCTTTATCCTCTGATTAGCCTTAATCGGCTAATTAGACTTACCTTGTTACTTTGATCTTAATCGGTTTCAAGCTGATTGGGTCTAAGCCGATTGATCGTTACGATCGGATTTTGAGTAAATTTTATATTTTACCTTGTCGGTTATAGGTCAAATCGACTGGCATGCTCTTGAACGGTGTTAAATGCGGTGTCTTCTTTGTCGAAATCCTTCTTCAAGTTTTTTGACGCCAACACACTCTTGGCACAACCGGTGGGACACGCAATGTCTTCATCAGGGAAGTCGATTCCGCCATCAGATATCAACTCAGAAGCTATAATCGTCCCAACAATGGATGATTTATCTGCGGAGCAACGCCAAGAGATTGAGGCTCGGAAGGGCGCTAGAAGAGATGATGCTAAGCTACTATCGAGAAAACAAGGCGTGGCGTCACTCAAAAATCCGCCGCCGACGGTCAGCATACAGGCAATGCGGGTGTAACGAGAACAAATAAGCCGATATCGCTGCTCAAGCGAATTATCGGCTATGATTAATCGATGCATGCACCACGCCTTAATAAACCAATCATCGGCTCTTGTTACAACACTCAAGCCGATGATAGCGAATAGTGTCAAATCTATAGCCCAGGAGTTAGCCTCGTCAGGAAGCCTGCTCGACCCACTGCAAGCTCTGCCAAATTATCCAGTTTTTTCAATATCACAAAATACGCAGAGCACAATGGCCGATCCTAAACCATCGGCTGTGACCTCACCCCCCACCATGATGCCCACACAACCCACGGTCATATTGCCTAGGGACCCTCGGTCAAGCGGGGTGAGCCATTACCACGCCTATACCGATGCCGCTAGGATGGATGCATCAATCAATTTGCCTCCGTCGGCTCTGTTCTACGCCTTTCCTCAATCGGTTTCACAGCTGATCGGCTCCGAGAGATTCCCACAAGAGTGTACCCTGCTAAGGAACCCAGGTCCACATAGGGTAGTAACATACTCTGAACCATTTGCCCTAGTGCCGGAAGCTCAAACCAAGCATAATCGACGCGATCAGTATGGTCGTGTGCCAACGGCACAGCATAATTGGCAACCCGGGCTAGCACTCGGGGGGCAGGACGCCGATTATGACCGACATTATCAAGGACCTGCTATGCCAACGGCCGATAACGTTAACTGGGCCGATCAGATCTCAGCCGTTTTGAGAGACCAATTCGGCATACAACAAAAAGGGAAAGTTATCGGCTACAGAAAGCCGTACCCCGATTACATAGATCGCATGCCTTACCCTCATAATTTCAGAGTCCCGGACTTTGCCAAATTCTCTGGGGATGATTCTATTACCACTCTGGAGCATGTTGGATGCTTTATCGCGCAGTGCGGTGAAGCGGCCCGATCCGACAGGCTAAAAATTAGACTATTCCTTTGTCTTTATTAGGGCGACATTTACGTGGTTCACTGTTTACCTCGAATTCGGTCCATTTATGGAGCGATTTGGAAAGCCGATTCCATGAATATTTCTTTTGAGCGGTTTGGAGCTCGAATTTGATTTGAGTTAATGCGCCAAAAGTTTGTGGAATCGGTAGCGGATTATATCAAGAGGTTGGAGAAATTAGGAATCGGTGTTTTAGCGTCACGTTGCACGACAACCAACTCGCCGATTTAGCATTTGAGGTTTGATCCGCCGCTTAGGGAGAAATTTGGAGGCAAGAATTCACCGACCTTGGCCACTTATTACATCGCAGATCGGCTCAAGAAAGCCGATTCGCGATAATAAGGTATTCAAGGACAGATTCAAAAACAGCAATAACAAAGAAAGGACAAGGCTAAGGTCAATATGGTTGAATATTGCCCTAGTGATTCGTCGGAAGACGAGGAAGCAGAAATAAATATAGCCGAATGGGTAAAAGGATCCAAGAAACCCTTAGTCTGTTCCTGGCTCAAACCAACTAGGAATAAGTCGGAAGTTAAGTACTCTTTTGATGTTTCCAAGTGCAATCGTATTTTTGATTTACTTCTGCAAGAGAAGATAATACGATTGCCAGAGGGACATGTGATACCGTCGCCCGATGAGATCAAAAAACGCGGTATTGCAAGTGGCATCATTCTTATTCGCATAACACTAATGTTTGCAATATCTTTCGTCAGATTCGATCGCTATTGAGGATGGTCGGTTGAAGTTTGCCAATGAGCCGACCATGCAAGTTGATGTTGATCCGTTCCCCATCAACATGGTGAAGTGTTCGGCTAAAGGAAAAGAGCCGATGCAAGACGTGCAGAAAAAGGGTCGACAAGTCGACATACAATCAAGCTCGGACGGCGGTCAAACACTGAAGATTACCATCGATTCCTTACAAATAGAAGCCGATCAAGAAGGAAAAAATTCAAGAACCATTAAACCCAAGGGGAATCCCCAGGTGGGTAAATGGTACAAAGCAGAGAAATCTCCATCAAGGCATCCAGCGAAAAGGTCAGGTCCAACGTTCTCGCAATTAATGGAGAAATACGAAAGGATGAATAGCCGACCACGAGTAATACTACGTGGTCGGATAATTTGTACCGAAGCGAGAATGTTGAGAGGGCACATAGAAGGTGTCCCTTTTGGCGATTTCTTTGGGAAAGAAGAGTGCGTTACCATCACCGTACACCGCCTGATGGAACATTATCCCGGAGACGATTGGCCAAGACAATCGGCCGAGATAAACTATCTAGGCGATCGAGAGCGAGGCGAAGTCACGAAGGCGGTCCACGAGAGAATATCTAAACCGAATCAAGAACCAAGCCAAGACAAGGCGCGACGAGCCAGTTCTAATCAAGAAGATTTGGTGGTCAAATACGGCCGGTGGTGTCCATCGCGGCGAGCCGATCGCAACGGCAGCGGCTTGAGAGGTTAAGGCGCAAGAGATTCGTGAGGCCGACGCAGAGAGAGAGAGCGAAGTGTTTAACGAACCGTCGATTAAATCGTCAAAAAGAGTGGAGAAGAAAAGAACAAGCCGAAGAAGATTTGAATCGGTGATGACTTGGATTCTCCATGATTCGGGATGACACGCCTCAATGGATATTAACATGGTGTTCACATTGCCGGTGAGTTAGTCGAGCCCAATCGGCCAAAGAGGCGATTGCTCGGTGTGGTTCGGCGTGCGTAACGCCATCTTCGAAACAAAGATGATCATCGGCATCCGAAACCATTGTATCTGAAAGGGTATATAAATGGCAAGCCGATATCAAGGATGCTAGTAGGCGGGGCGCCACGGTGAATCGATGCCGTATACGACATGCAAAAAGCGGGTAAGTCGGCGAAGACTTAATCAAAACTAACATGGTTCTGAATGACTTCACAGGTGACCCTACAGAAGCAAAGGGTGTCATGGTCACTGAGCTGACTGTCGGCAGCAAGACCTTGCCGACAGCATTCTTTGTAATTGATGCCAAAGGAAACTACAGTGTGCTGCTCGGGCGAGATTGGATTCATGCAAACTGCTGTATCCCATCGACCATGCATCAAGTGCTTGTTCAATGGAACGGAGAAGAAGTTGAGGTCGTTACAGCCGATACATCGGCTCACATTGCCATGGCTAGCTCCGATGCGAATTGGCAACACGAAGAAGCTGGCTGCATATCGGGCAAGGTGCTGGACGACTGCGATTTCATTTGTGTGAGCAAGTCAGGTCTCATGCCGATCAGTGTCAAGCCGGGCACTTTTGATCGGGCAAATGAAGTATTACGCCGATGGGGACAAGAAAAACATTGAAAGCGCTGCAGGATAAAATGCAAAGCTATCGGCAAACAACGGATAGCTACGAAGCCATCGAAGATGTTGAAGAAATTGAAAAGTTAGGTCAAGGCTTCACATCCACTGATTTACTTGAAGAAGTCGATATAGGTGGCGGTGATAGAAAAAGACCAACTTTTGTTAGTGCGAATTTAGATGTAAAGTACAAGGAGAAACTAATAAAAATACTTAGAGATTATAAGGATTGTTTCGCTTGGGAGTATCATGAGATGCCCGGATTAAGCCGTCAACTGGTGGAACATCGGCTACCTATAAAATCGGGCTATCGGCCGTTTAAACAGTATCCCAGGCGTTTTAATCCAGCCTTGTACCAAGTCATAAAGGAAGAAGAATGGAAAGCTTCGAGTATGCGTCGACTTCAGGGATTTAAACAAGGCGACGCCAAAAGATGAATACCCGATGCCAATAGCCGATATGCTTATCGATCTTTGCATCGATGAATAAGATCATAAGTTTTCTAGATGGTAATGCGGGTATAACCGGATACTCATGGCGAAGCCGATATACCAAAGACGGCTTTGGATGTCTGGTGCAATAGGATTGTTCGAGTGGGCGATAATGACTTTCGGCTTGAAAAGCGCTGGAGCAACGATCGTGGGCAATGAATCGATCTTTCATAATTTAATCGGCCACATTGTCGAAATATATATTGACGATGTAGTAGTAAAATCTGCAGACGATTTCCGACATCTGGCTGATTTAGAGAGGGTGTTTAAAAACATAAGATCGCACGGTTTGAAGATGAATCCTTACAAGTGTGCGTTCGGCGTATCGGCTGGACAGTTTTTAGGCTTTATGGTACATGAAAGAGGAATCAAAGTCAGCCAAACAAGGGTCAAGGCCATAGCCAATACTGAACCACCGACATGCAAGAACGAATTACAAAAGTTGATCGGCAAAATTAACTATCTCCGTCGGTTCATCTCGAACCTCTCTGGTAGAATTCGTGCCTTTACTCCATTACTGAAGTTGAAGAACAATGAAGAATTTATATGGGGAGCCGATCAGCAGAAAGCTTTCAACGAAGTCAAAAGGTATTTGTCCAACCCTCCGTTTTGGTTTGCACCTCAAAAGGATTCCTTCAGATTATATGTCTCGCGAAGAAGATACTATTGGAGCTATTTTGGCACAAGAAGTGCATGGTAAAGAGAGGTTATCTTTTATTTAAGCCGACGATTCTTTGGGCCGAAGTCAGTACCCTTTTATCGAAAAACTATGTTTATCCTTGTACTTCTCGTGCACAAAGCTAAGGCACTACATATTAGCATCGGCTTGTAAGGTCATCGCAAAACCGATGTTATAAAATATATATTGTCGGCTCAATTCTGCGAGTCGACTTGGCAAATGGGCTTACGTCTTGGTCGAGTTCGACTTATCATATGAATCGGCCAGCGGTCAAAGGACAAGTCCTAGCGATTTTATAACGAGGACATGACACAGTGACAAACCTAGTCTTGGTAGCACCATGGCAAGCTGTTCTTTGACGGATCACTATGTGGGAAGGTGATGGTATCGAATTGTACTCACTTCACCCAAAGGGCATAGCTTTGAATTTGCATTCGGCTAAATAGCCGATGCTCCAACAACCGGGCAGTCTGAGCGTTACTCAAAGGCTTCTTGTTGTTAGAAAATATTGGAGTAAGATTTGTTGAGGCATATGGTGATTCACTATTGGTAGTCTGACAAATAAAGGAGAATACCAATGTCGGGATGAAATACTATTGAGATATTTAGAACAATGTTTAGAGATTATCAGCTCTTTTACTTCATTTTCTATCGGTCATATTCCTCGTGAATTGAGCGATAGAGCTAATCTTTAGCTCGGCAAGCATCGAGATATAAGGATTTTGACCAAAGTCGAGACTGAATCGGTGAACAAAGCGATCATGTGCGCAGATATTGCTGATTGGAGAAGCATAAATAAAAGATTATCTAGCCGATCCATCAAGCCGCGGAATGAAAGATCGACAACGAGCGTTGAAATATGTTGTTTTGGACGATATATTATATTATCGGACTATGGAAGGTTTGTTGTTGAGATGTCTTGGCGAAGAAGCGCGGGTGGCAATGGGTGAAGTACGAAGGATTTGTGGTTCTCATCAATCGGCACATAAGATGAAATGGATGCTCGAGACGGACGAGTTATTTTTGGCCGGCGATGCTGAGAGGATTGTTTCAAGTACTATAAAGGATGTCAAACATGTCAAAAGTTTGGCAGCGTACAACTAACACCGACATCGGCTTTACATCCAATTATTAAACCTTGGCGTTTAGGGGTTGGGAATAGATATAATCGGCCAAATATTTTACGCTTTGAGTAAAGGCCACAAATTTATTTTGGCCGCAACCGATTACTTTTCAAAGTGGGTTGAGGCTATCCCACTTAAGAAGGTGACTAGTGTTGAGGCGATTAGTTTTGTGAATGAACATATTGTCCATCGGTTTGGAATACCACAAACAATCATGACCGATCAAAGTACGGTATTCATGTCTAACGAGTTTCAAGGTTACACCACAAGTCTAGGGATCAAATTGTTAAACTCTTCGCCATATTACGCTCAGGCTAATGGACAGGCCGAGTCGTCTAATAAAACACTAATCAAGTTGATCAAAAGAAAAATTGATGAGAAGCCAAGGAATTGGCATTCGACTCTATCGGAGTCACTTTGGGCCTATCGGTTATCTTATCACGGAGCGACAAAACTTTCACTTTACCAATTGGTGTATGGACAAGAAAGCTGTTTTACTGTAGAAATCAACATTGAGTCGTCTGAATAGCGAGACGAGAATGGTTTGTCGGCTCAAGATTACAATGACTTAATAGTCGACAGCTTGGATGAGTTAACGGAGTTACGTTTGTCTACGCTTGATCGGCTTAAGAAGAACAAGATCAGAGTTGCAAGGGCATACAATAAAAGGGTCATGCCTAAATCTTTTGATCAAGCCGATTTAGTATGGAAAACAATATTGCCTGTTGGTTCTAAGGATAACCGATTTGGAAAATGGTCACCTACGTGGGAAGGGCCATACAAAATTAATCGGCTAGTCGGCGGAAACTCGTACTTACTGGAAACACTTGAGGGGTATGTATTGCCAAAAGCTATCAACGGGAAATACTTGAAGAAATACTACCCTAGCGTTTGGATCGGAGCCTAGCCGACTAAAATCTTGTTCAAAGCCAAGATTAACACGATGCTGTTAATCGGCTGAAAGGATTGCAAACTCAGGATATAGGCAAAATATAAATCGGTTAAACAGCTAAACATTGCAAAATTACAAGTATTCAAAGTATTTAAGTGTTTCGGAACTGTTAAAAAGGTTACATCCCAGAGCCTGGGAGTCGTGCACCCAAAGCCGATAATGCCCCAGCAGCCTTAGCTATAGTTTCCTGCACCTCATCCAGGATTCTGTCATCTTCTGTCGCACTGCCCGGGATGGGTACAAGTTTAGCCGATTGCTCTTTAAAGGTTGCTACAGCCGATGCTATTTTCGCCATACATTGCTTAGCGGCGAAGTTGTTTTTCAAAGGAATCTTGGCCTTGACAATGAGCTTTATCGTTTTCGACAATTCATCCTCAAGAAATTTCTTAGTGGTTTCCAATTTCTGAAGGGAAGTTTTGTTAGCTTTCAGAGATTCTATGGTTGCATCAAACTTTTTCTTCTTTGCCTTCGTCTCCGCAACCATTTTGTCAAGAATCCTCAGTCGGCTTCTTGGCTTCTCTCTTCTTCTTCCTTTCTTGGGCTGCCTCCACCAAAGCTTTTTCTCATCCGGATGGCATACTTCAGCGGTCGACCATGGCATTGGTGGCGATCGGCCTCAAGCTGCGATCATAGCATCCGGATTGGTGATTATGATTCGGGATCTCATTGCGGCACGGACACTAGATCAAAAAGCTTATTTAGGCGATCTTGCATTCGAGAGCCGATGAGACCGCGGCCGAGCGCATCTTTTGAGACCGCAATGATATTACGAATTGCGAGAGATGTAATCATCGGTGCAAAGACCTCTGGGTCATCAAGTCAGATAAATTAAAGCCGAGAATGTTGGATGTATCGAAGTCTCTAGAATAAACGGTTGTTGGCGATGGTATCGGTGAGAAGCAATGACTCTTTGGGTGATATATCGGGTAAGCTTGATAGAATGTTGGCCACTTGTGCCGACGCGGTAGGTGAAAGAGAGAATATAATGAAAACCGATGGTTTAAATCAATATTAAGTAAAATTTTAAGATGGAAAAAATACGGCGTTGGCCGATCCGGCGGTGAACTTTCGCCACTTTGTTCTGTGGCTTGGAGTATTTTTCTTGGCGGGAGCTTTGGTGGACTTTGGCTTCTTCTTCTCACGAAAATTCATCAATTTGGAAAGTTAGTTAAATGAAAAGCGGAAAGAATAAAAGGCGAGAGATGGTGGGTATAATTTACTTGGTTCTTGTTGTCTTTCATCGAGATAAAGATGGACTTTGAATACCCAAAGAATCGGAGGTATAGCCGGTAAGTGCAGTTGCCTTGTGCGGTCGTTTTCCTTTGCTTACTACAGAAACATCGATCGGCTTCTTGCCATCAGCTTTAGTCTGCAAAGAGGAGTATAAAGCCGATGAGATAGGTTCGTATGGGCTGCGATGGAGAAAAGTTAAATAGATTAAATACCTCGCTAATAATATTTACGAGACTTGTATTATCATATCCGGAGCTCGATTCGTCGCTTGAATCATTATCTGAAGAGACCATCGGCTCGGATAGAGTGCAGGAAAAGGGTAGCAATAATAGGCGATGGAGAGCGATCAAGGAGAAGCGTACGCAATTGAAGACCACCACGCGAGTATCGGCTAGACCGACGATATTCAAAACAAAGTGCGGCAAGGATCGATTTGCAAATCATCGGCTATTTTCAAGACCATGTTGGCTGCAGCTAAAGATCGTACTCTGGTCCTGGGCTGTACTAAATCAAGGAGTGAAAGGTTGGGGATCATTTGACCGAAACCTAATTGTCTAGCAAAGACGGAAGGATGGTAGAATTCATATGAAGGCTGGAAGGTACGGTTTCTTGTATTAAAGCCGACATGAAAGACACCAGGAGAAATAAAAATTTTAAAGAAACCCAGAGTCGATTCAGGCATCTCAGAGCTGTCGGAATCTAGATGAAGAAAAGATGGCCATTCAAAATCGGCTGCGTTGGTACAACTGAAGAAGTCTTGTTGGCTAAAATCATTACTATCCAAGTTCAGGAAGAAAGATAAGTATTTTTTCAGGCTAACTGGAGAGATCTTCTTGCTGCCAGAACACATAATGTATCTTTCGCCATAAGATCGGTGTCTCTGAATTCTAGTCTTGCATTTTTACGGTGTGTCTTCGCGAGGAAGCAGAATCTTCGAAGGATCCAATTTGAAAGATCAGCTAAATAAGCGATACAACCATACTTGAATGAACCACAGAGGACCGCCTACATTGCCGACGCAAAATCGGCAAATCCGTAAATAGTGACTCTAATCACATGCATCATTTGATGACTGCTCGCTCCTAAGAACATTTTCCTAATGCTATAGTGCAAACATGTATATAAAGCAGGTTGTACAACCTTATGGTCTCCTTACAGATAACCGACCACGAGAGACACATTATTCAAAACAAAGAAATAGCGGCGGAACATAAAAGCGTGTAAGCATACCGGTGAGCTTGAGTTGCTCGTGTCCTCGGCGTATACGATGTTGGGGTTGATAAGCAAGGTGGGGTGAGTACACAGGCACTTGGAAATGCGACACTACTACCAAAGCTTATTCCAAATTGGCTTAATTGATCCTTTTGCATCAAGCGACATTTTTAAACTAGTATCTTGTTTAGATTAAGCGTTGAAACAGATATAAGTAATACTAATTTCAAATGGTTTTCTTGAAGATTCTCGGCACCGCCTTATTAGTTCATTTCCAACAAGCCACCCTTCCATGTTTTGTTTATGACCCTTGGTGTAATCCCGAGCAATGAAGTGAGCACGGCTATTGAATAGTTTTGACACTCTGCGGAGGTTGTACACTTTACCCACAAGATCTGACCGCTCACCACACGGTGATTGTCGCAACAAAGCCAAGTATCTAGGTCCCCATGTGGTTGTGCGGGTTCGGATCAAAGGCTTGCAAGGTGAAGTCCTTAAGCGGCCAAGGCAAGACTGTCAACACTAGTGGCACACGGCCCGACTCACATCACTCAACAACCCAATGCCACACAGGCCCACAGCACCTGACCTCTTATTGCAACACATGCGGCAATAACTCAATATCGAACGAGTTCTTTGTACCTCAATCTCAACATGTGGCATCATCACACCACTTTTCAAAATACATTCAATATGTCTTTAATCAATATTGTAGCATTTTTAGAAAGATCTACTCACGGTCTAGCCTATATAATCGAACTTAGGGTGACAATGATCTAGGCATACAATTAATAATTCAAGGTGGCATAACAAAATGGGTTGATTAACTACATTATCCCAAATTAATTTAAATTCATTTTAAATAATTAGCATGCATAGTTTCAAAGCATAAATTACATTTTAAAATCTGGGATCAAAATGATCAAAGCATCACTTGCCCAAGAGTTGCTGGTCGTGTTCGAAACACATTTACGTCTCTGGCGTACAAACAAAGAGCCAATACAGAAGACTATATGTCCTCAAAAATTCAAATAAAATTCACCAATAAATAGCTCACAATTTTATGAATTTTTAGAAATTTGAATCACCCAAATCCGAGTTAAAATCTTCGCTCAACCAGCGGTCGGATCTCACCGCAGCGGTTCGGCGGCGCCGTACTCCACGCCCCCGCGTCACGCATCAGCGGTGCGCGAAACCAACGGTTGGATCTGGTCTCTCCTCGATCCGCGCGCGCCGCGTCGGCCACGGAGATTCGATGAAGTGCGGCGTCATCTCGCCGCGTTCAAATTTGAGCGGCGCGGATCCTAGGACAAAACGGTTGAACTCAACCGTTCGGATCCGATCCAAAGTTACGGGTTTACTATTTTGGCGCGGCGTGGCTCAATCTTACCGCGCTCACTGACGATCCAACGGCTAAGACTAAAACATATCGAGACATTAGATCTAATAAAGCCGTTCGTTCTAGATCTAACGATGAGATTTAAGAAGGCCTTGAAGGTTAATCCACCGTAAATAACGGATCTAAGTGGCCACTAATACTCATTAAATTAGCGGATCGGCTAAAGAGAGCGGGATGCATTCGAGCAGCCACTCCCGCCCGGGCGAATATACCAAGATCTCCATCCTTGTCCCAGCTCTCTATATTAAACGCGATGGCAATAAAAATAATTCGATAGAGGGAGGCGAGGAATGTCAGAAAATACTTTGAGATATTTGGGCTAATAACCGTCTTTGGCATCTAGATTCCCTATCGGACCAAGGAAAAATCGATCTTCTTGTTAGGGATTGGAATGAGTACGACTCGCGTCCATTTCAGCCGATCTTAGCAAGCCGATTGATGAAGGAAGATGCAAGCCGATTGATGGGCGAGCAACGGATTAGACGAAACCGATTGTTTAGAGTCGAGAGCTTGTGTCGAGAGCTTGTGCACGTGAAGAATGACCGAGGTGGGGTCGATTTATAGCACGGTGAAAATCAAGAGGCGGAAGTGAATCTCAAAGGCGCGGCGGTTAAAACGCACTACCCGCATGTCAAAAATTGCGCGCGAGTAAAGCGATAATTAATGGGTGAAGTTCAAACGTTAACCGATTGAAAAGCCGATATTGATATTTTGAAAGATGACATGTCATCTCTCAAAAATGGGGGGCATATGTTTGCACCAAAATTTGGCAAATCTAACCATAATCGGCAATGAAATCAAAGATATAGACATTAACAGACAAGTTAAGAAAGTTTAGAGATATTTATGCTAACGACAAGATTTTTAGGAAATAACTGTTCAAGATAAGGCCGATACGGATATGGGCTTAAATCGTGTTGTAACAGGACACTATCGGCCAAAGGTATAAAAGAAGGACCAAAGCAAGCTGCGAAAGGATCCATCAACACAATACAATCAACCAGCTTTTACTTTCTTCCTTCCTGTCGACTAGGAGTAGCTTTTGTAATTTAGTCTCTGTAATCGATCTTGATCAATAAAGTTGCGCATCACCGATTGTTGATCTTCTTCAATTACACCCCAGGTTTGATTTATTTTGATTTTGTTGCGCATCGCCTTGATCAGAATCGATCTACCTTTATCCTCTGATTAGCCTTAATCGGCTAATTAGACTTACCTTGTTACTTTGATCTTAATCGGCTTCAAGCTGATTGGGTCTGAGCCGATTGATCGTTACGATCGGCTTTTGAGTAAATTTTATATTTTACCTTATCGGTTATAGGTCAAATCGACTGGCACGCTTCTTGAACCAGATGTTCGTCTGATGTGCTGCTGTCAGAAATCCTTCTTCAAGTTTTTTGACGCAAACATACGGGTAGGTACGAACGAATGGTGTAGCTGCTAGGTAAAGCACAGCACGCCGAGTTTATATATCGAACCACGCCCTCCTCTAAACCCAAAGCTTTCCCAAAGTGCCTCCCGTGCAACGAACCATGGAGGACGTGCCTCTCCCGCTGCTGCTCGGCTCCTTGGCCGTGTCCGTCCTCGTGTGGTACGTTCTGATCCACCGCTGCGGTGGGGATCAGTCGTCGGCGTCGGCAAAGCGGTCGCCGCAGCCGCTGCCGCCCGGCCCGCGGGGGTGGCCCGTGCTGGGCAACCTGCCGCAGCTTGGCGCCAAGCCGCACCACACGATGTGCGCGCTGGCGCAGGAGTACGGCCCTCTTTTCAGGCTCCGGTTCGGCACCGCCAAAGTGGTCGTGGCCGCGTCGGCCGGGGTGGCGGTGCAGTTCCTGCGCGTCCACGATGCCAACTTCAGCAACCGCCCGCCCAACTCGGGTGCAGAGCATGTCGCGTACAACTACCAGGACCTCGTGTTCGCGCCCTACGGCGCGCGTTGGCGAGCGCTCCGGAAGCTGTGCGCGCTCCACCTCTTCTCAAACAAGGCGCTGGACGACCTCCGCGCCGTCCGGGAGGGCGAGGTCGCGCTCATGGTAAGGAAGCTGGCGCGGGCGGCAGGAGGACCTGTTGCGTTGGGGCAGGAGGCCAACGTGTGCGCGACGAACACGCTGGCCCGGGCGACCGTCGGCCGGCGGGTGTTCGCCGTCGACGGCGGCGATGGCGCAAGGGAGTTCAAGGAGATGGTGGTGGAGCTGATGCAGCTCGCCGGCGTGTTCAACGTCGGAGACTTCGTGCCGGCGCTCCGGTGGCTGGACCCGCAGGGCATCGTGGCCAAGATGAAGCAACTGCACCGCCGGTACGACGACATGTTGAACGGGTTCATCAAGGAGAGGAAGGCCGGAGTCAGGCCCAACGGGCCCAGCGGCGGCGGCAAAGGAAAGGATCTGCTGAGCGTGCTGCTGGCGACTATGCGGGAGGGGCAGCCGCTGGACGGTGAGGACGGCAAGATCAGCGAGACTGACATCAAAGCTCTCCTCTTGGTGAGTTCCTGTGAGTGTTAAGGGCCGTCTGATCACGACTAAAAACCTTGAATGGACGATTGATGATTGGGCATCTCGGCATCAAAATCCACATAATTGACACGTCCAATTTCTCAAGTTTGCCTTTTCCCTCATGTTTGTGGATGGTGACAGAATCTGTTCACGGCTGGGACGGACACGACATCGAGCACGGTGGAGTGGGCGCTGGCCGAGCTGATCCGGCACCAGGACGTCCTCAGGCAAGCCCAGCACGAACTCGACGCCGTCGTCGGCCTCGACCGGCTCGTCTCAGAGTCCGACCTGCCACGTCTCCCCTTCCTCACCGCGGTCATCAAGGAGACCTTCCGGCTCCACCCGTCGACGCCGCTATCGCTGCCCCGGGTGGCCGCCGAGGAGTGCGAGGTCGATGGCTACCGCATCCCAAAGGGCACCACACTCCTGGTTAACGTGTGGGCGATCGCCCGCGACCCGGCCTCATGGCCTGACCCGTTGGAGTTCAAGCCCGCCCGGTTCCTCCCGGGCGGGTCGCACGAGAGGGTGGACGTGAAAGGCAGTGACTTCGAGCTCATACCGTTCGGCGCGGGTCGGCGGGTCTGCGTGGGCCTCAGCTGGGGCCTGCGGATGGTGACGCTGATGACCGCCACACTGGTGCACGCGTTCGGCTGGGCCTTGGTCGACGGCACGACCCCGGAGATGCTGAACATGGAGGAGGCCTATGGACTGACCTTGCAGCGGGCCGTGCCGTTGATGGTTCAGCCGGTGCCCAGGCTGCTACCATCAGCGTATGGAATGTAATAAGCATAGTTATCTATACCATACCGGTACCAACCGCTATATCCGGTAAGTAGCATTTTAGCCTCTAAACAGGTATAAAATAGCTCTATGTACCGTACCGATCTCAATATCGATAATAACGGCTCGATATTTATCAATACCGGCTATACCAACATCGATATCGGTCAATACGGCTATACCGGCATCAATACCGGTAAATACCAGTTGAACCGATGAAATTGTTAGTATGATCTATTGAACTATATGTTATATTTGAAAGTACTATTGTGTACCTAGAGTAATATTATAAGTGAAATTAGATGCACATATAGTTAAACATGTGCATAATTATAAATATATATTATTATATTAAATTCAAAACAGTATGTCAAAATATGTCATTTCAAAAGTCAAATCGGAATATCCTCCCGTATAGTATGGACAAGTATGGTAATAAGAGATGGCACTGGTCGTTGTTGTCAAATAGATTGCAAGATTATGGTGTGGTCTTTATCGCTTTGTAATGTTTAGCCTATACTGCTCTACATGCTATTTTTTTATGTTTGTAAAATACAGCTTGATTGAAGCATTAGTATTTGTGTCATAAAACTGAACTAGGTAGGGTCACCGCTACTCTGCGTCGTACGATTTTTTAGCGCGCTACGCTGCGTGGTGCGAAATTTGAGAAATTCGGTCGCGTGACGCTGTGTCGCATGAAATTTAGTCCGACAGATATTTCTAAAAAAATTGCGTAATTTCAGTTTTCTTAGTTTTTAAAAAATTGGCCACTAGGAGACGGCGGCGAATCTGTTGAATTTTTGGAGAAAATTGCTCTTGGATTTTTTTTTGGAGAAAACCGCAGAAGTACCTAAACGTAATTTCTTTTTGTGCGTAATTTCGGTTCTCTTTTTTTTTAAAAAAAATAGGTCGCTAGGACCCGCCAGCGAATCTGTGGAATTCTATAAACCGTCGGCGAATCTTTTTTTTTTTTTGAGAAAACCATGGATTTTGCGTAATTTCGGTTTTCTTTTTTTAAAAAAATGGGTCGCTAGGACCTGTCGACGAATCTGTGGAGTGCTATAAATCGTGGGCAAATCTGTGGTTCTTTTTTGACAAAACCGCGGAGGAACTTAAACATAATTATGTTTTTCTTCGGGTCTAATATGCTAAAAACCATTTTTGGGACCTAAACGTAATTTTGTTTTTTGGGTCCATTCCGCTAAAAGCCGTCGAGAGGATCTGAACGTAAAATGCGAAGGGGTCTAAACGTAATTTCATTTTTTCGGGTCCATTCTACTAAAAAACCGATTGGAGGACCTAAACGTAATTTAGAATTTTTGAAGGACTTTTTCGCGAAGGTGATGATGTGGCACCCCTGGTAGCCGGCAAAATCTCTCCACTTTAATGTATACTACCTTCTACTAAACCCGGAAGACTTCCGGCCTCCTCGTTCGTTTGAGCCGTAGGAGCTCCGGCTCGGCTCGCGGCTCGAGCCAAGCTGGTCAAAAAAAATTACGTCCTGGTCTTTTTTCGAAAAAAATTACATATAGGTTCTTTTCCTGAAAAAAAAATACGGTTAGGTATTTTTTTCGAAAAGAGAATATATATTACGTCTAGGTCGTTTATGCATTTTTAAGGCTTGTGCTCGAGTCCTTTTACCAAAAAAATAGAATTACGATTAGTTCTTTTTCGGGAAAAAAAAGTTCAGGTCCCTTTTTTTGAACAAAATATATATTGCATTTATGTACTTTTTGCGTTTTTCTAGCATTACGTTTAAGCTCTTTTACGGAAAACACAACATTCTTTTTAGGTTCTTTTCGCGCGTTTTCTCGATTTACTCGTGTCTGGAGCGTCGATCGCGCGTTTTCTCGATTTGCTAGCGTGGAGAGCGGCGCCCGCGGCGTGGCACGCCGCGTATAAGTTTCTAGTAGTATACATTTGGTGTAGGATTACTAGAACTCCACAGCAGGGTTCAAAAAATTGATGAAAATCGCTCGATTTTTGTGATTTTTTGTTGTATCAGTGCGGCTCGGCTTTCAAAAACTGCTCGGTAAGCCGGTCTAATTCAAAAAACAATTCAAAAATTTGAAAAAAATTATGCAACGTAAGCCGGTCAAAAATAGACGAAAATCGCTCAAAAAATTAGCCGCCAAAAAAGTCCAAAAAGTCTGTCGATTTTCCATTTTTTTCTTCAAAAATTTTGATTTTGAAACTCTACGATTTTTGGCTAGATATTTCTAATTTCGAGCGATTTTCTCAAAAAAAATTGATTTTTTGAACCCTGCCCTACAGTCCAAAAACTTCTTTTTGTTGTTGTGCAACGAAAGAAAAAACATATTGTTGTAGCACGAGACAAAGTTGATACTAACTGCATAGAAAAGGTGATCTTAGGATATGTATAAGGGTATAGACGGCGGTTATCTATAATACATCTCTATATCATCTACAGATAGTACTAAAAATAACTAATACAATAGATCGTCTATATAGTTCTTTGTAATGGTTTCTCATTCAATTAACAGACTGTCTATACAATGATACACAAAATTTAAAGATGTCTATAAGAACGTCTATTAAATAGTAGACAGTATATTTCTTTCTTATTCTTCTCTCTCGTCCACATTATTTAAAATCGTATGTAATGGTTTCTCATTCAGTTAACAGATGTCTATATAATGATACACAAAATGTAAAACTGTCTATAAAACCATCTATTAAATAGTAGACAGCAGATTTCTTTCTTATTCTTCTCTTTTCCCCATATTATCTAAAATTCTACATGACATAGCCTTACAGACAGCTAACATATACCTAGTAGATGCCCTTAGCCTTTGCTAACTCCCAACATTTCATCCCGCGACATCCTTGGAACGTGATCACCTCAAAACGACATCCTTGGAACGTGATCACCTCAAAATTCGTTGCTCTGACTGATGCTCGCATCAAACGGAATCGTATCGTCAGCCTTTCGACTTGGAGTGTTGATTACACAATGGATGGCTTGGATTTAGTAAGGCAAAAGTTTGCCGTTCCCAGCCGAAAGGTAGACCACACGGTTCGGCACGAACGTGCTTAGCAGAGGAGCATATGCTATATTGATTATTTAATACTGCCTTTTCCGGTGCGTGTGCTTGCAAAATTCTTTCAGCAGGAACAGGTGAATTACAGAACGCACTGTGATGTTCTTCTCGTGGACAGTTTCAGTTTGTTCTCGGTTTGTTTGACAGAGACTCGCAGAGTACTACTACTGTTGCTGTGAAGGAAATGTTTGCGGAATTATTCCGGTCTCCATGAAAAGGAAGGAGCAAATACAAGGGAAGACATAAATTCTCCGCAAATTCATAGTAGATAGGAAACAGGGTCACATTACTGTGATGGTAACGTAAACTGTTGAAGTATAAGTGAATTGTTCATCTTTTTTTATCAGCTTAAACTTTTAGATGAACTAGCTGGTGTATGCAACTCAATATGGTATCAGAGCCAAGAGGTCTCAAATTAAGACCCGGTTGTCGCAATTAAAAAAAAATTGCAGCCCATTTCTATTCCACGTCCTAAGCCTGAGGGAGCCTATATGTGAGGAGGAGTGTTGAAGTTTAAGTGAATTACCCATCTTTCCTCATCAACTTAAGTTTTTGGGTGAATTGGTTGGTGCATTCAACTTAATATGATATCAGAGCTAAGAGGTCTCGAGTTCAAGACCCGGTTGGCGTAATTAAAAAAAATAATTGCAGCCCACTTCTATTCCACGTATTAGGCCTGAGGGAGCCTGTACGTGAGGGGAGTGTTGAAGTATAAGTGAATTGCCCACCTTTCCTCCTAAACTTAAGCTTTTGGGTGAAATGGCTGGTGCATGCAACTAAATATAGTATCAGAGTCAAGAGGTCTCGAGTTCAAGACTCGGTTAGCGCAATTAAAAAAAATTGCAGCCCACTTCTATTCCACGTCCTAGGCCTGAGGGAGCCTGTACATGAGGGGGGTGTTGACTTATAAGTGAATTGCTCACCTTTCCTCATCAGTTTAGCTTTTGGGTGAACTGATTGGTGCATACAACTCAATATAAACATGTACTAGTTGATAGCAAGATGTGAAGGGAAGGCAACGTATCCTAATGCGCATAGCCCCCTTCGTGCACTCATGCCCTCGGCAAACTAGGGTCCTCCGATCTCCATCCAACGGGTGAGGATCCAGCGCATTAATTTTCCGGAAAACCGCCGCTCTGCTTCTGATCTAGGGTTGGATATCGAGCCAACTCCGCTCGACTCGATAAACTCGTTAAGTTAATGAGCCAGTTTGACTCGACTCGTTATCTTAACGAGCTCAAAGCTCAACTCAACTCGACTCGTTAAAAACTCGAGTTGGCTCGTTAAGCTCGTTATGAATGTGAGCAACAGAATGTGCATTGGATACCTCAAACACCTGATAACCTGAACATGGGATTACTGCACAGCAATGATGGATAGAAGTGATTAGAAAGTGGAAAGTCATAAGTTATAACATTCAGCTTGAGGTGACCAAATATCTCAAACAGAGCGTCCAGGGGGTAGAAGACTAGAACTCCAATCAGACTAGAAGTAACAAACATTGCAAACAACATTGGAGGTCTAAAACATAACAAGAGATCAAAATTCCAGTCTTCCATGAAGATCGTGCCATGAAGTCTCGCACTAGGAAGAAGCTGTGAGATTTTCTTCGTATTGATGTTGGTGGTGCAGGGTCTTATGAAATAGAACATCACAATTACGTAAGTGTTAGTAGCCAACCTGGATGAAGAGAACATTACATGAGATAGAAAATCACAATTACATAAGTGTTAGTAGCCAACTTGGATGAAGAGAACATTACATGAGGCTCACTGATATTTTTTGGATGCATGCTGATCACAGTATTTAAGATGACAAATATCACTGTTTGAGGTTGACAATATAGAAATTGAGCACAGTATTTTTTTTAGATACTCTATATGGATGGTTTTAATCCATATTCATAAATATATAAGTTGAAATGCAACATTGAGTTTGTTTCAAGTGCATTGAATAGTACGAGGCCTTTGTTGCCATATTGTGTAGTTCACGAAACAAGATTGAAATCCTTAATTTGTTTTCAACATTTTTTTACTCCCTATAAAACCATTTAGGATCATATTTCCATGTTTAGTAGCGACGAGGGGTAGTCGCTGCTAACTAGTCCGACTGTCATTCACTTCAGTCATAATATGACTGGTTCGTGTGAAAAACTGTGGAACAGTTAGGGTGCGTTTGGTTGGGTGAACAAGGATGAACGGGATGGGATGATACAGAATGGATGGGATAATCCTGAATAAGATGGTACGGGGAGGGTGTTTGGTTGTTTGAATGGAATGATACATGATTTTGTTTGGTTGCTTGGATGGAATGGTACAGGATGGTACGAGATGATGTTTGGTTGGATGGATAAGGTTAGTATGGTAAACTTTATCACTAGTGGTACGGGATGGTACAGGATGGTTCAACCAATTTGGAGGTACAGGATGGTACAACATATTTGAAGAATATTCCTAGAATCTGTATCACTCCGTCCCGTACAAAATAGTTCCATACACTCAACCAAACGCATGTATCAAAATCTATCCTGTACCATCCTATCCCGTTCATCCTCGTTCACCCAACCAAACGCACCCTAAGACGATCTGGTACTGAATACCCAGCATGTAATCTTTTCTTCCCAGCTGGACACACTATGGATTATGATATCAGTGATGCTGTGTAATCGAATGCATCAATACCTCGAATGTATAATGTAGCAAACTTAATGATGCCATAATTTTGTTGTGATAGGAAAATGTACTACAATCCTTCAAGCTCCCCCGCCCAGTCCTTTGCATTGGCGGTGTAGTGAAGGTTGAACTGTTGGGCAGAGTACAGAAACAAGCAACAGATGATAGGTATTACATATGGTGAGTTTATTCTCAATGCTCAGCTTTTGAATGTTGATTGGTCACCTGACATTTGTTCTCATAATCTTCTTCAACAAAAAATGAAAATGGCATCATTTCCTTTTGCGAAAAAAATGGCAAGATGAATTATGCAAATTTGGAGTGTGGATATGTACCTCTACTTTCAGGGTAGAACTAGGAGTGCACAGCTTACTATTGTTCGCTGCACCTTGAAGAACAAATTTGTGCAAATCAGGATCCTATTCCTACTAAATGATTTTGGATATAAATTGGGCTAGCCCATTTTCTAATAATAAAACAAGGAAATCCCAAGCCTACAATTAATGCTAGGTGGAATAATACCACATGAGAAGTCTAGAGGAGTTTTACTCAACTTAAATAGGTGGGTCTCATCTACACCTGTTGTGAGGTTGAAAAGGAGGAAGGCGAGCCACACGCGCGCACGCCGCCGCCGAGCCGAGCCGAGCCAAGACGCGACATGCTGCGCTGCGCTTGTGCGGTGCCTGGTTTTGCTGCCTGAAGTAATAACCACTGGTGGAAGCCGACCATAATGGTGACTCTTGGCTTTTAGGCTTCAGGTGGCTCGTTATGACGGCGTCTCTTGGCACTTCATCTTCTGGTGGCTCATTATGATGGTGTCTCTTGGCACTTCATCTTCTGGTGGCTCATCATGGTGGCTTTTGGCCTTTCCTCTTCTTTCGTGCCTATATAAGGAGGGCCTCTCCTCTGTCTTCGTGTGCTCACAAACCGAACCAAACCACCACACGTTTCTTGTTCGCCGCTTCAACATCTCCATCCTGCACGCTCACGCCACGTGCTCTAGGAGAGCAGGCCTCCGAAACCACGCCCGCTGCAATTGTCTGCACGGATAGGCGGGCGATCAGGTTTTTGGGGAGCGCACCTCTGCGCGACTGCTCGCTGTTGTTCGTCTTCTTCCTGGTTCGAGAACTGTTCGCGAGACTGCACTACGTCAATATCTTTCTGCACCGACTTTGATCGACTACTTCGAGCAGCTGATCATGACGACTGATCAGAACGACACCACCGGTGCCTCCGGCACTGGTCCTGTCTCTAGGTATATCTCTAAAACTCCGAACTTTGCTTTAGTAACTTTGTGTGTTGCTATTGCTGAAATTGGCGCACATATATGTCATGTTTATTTTACTGAATTTCTGGATTATAATATACCGAATTCTACCTAAATATCTAACAATCCATAAACCTGATAGGCATTTTTCGGTTACTTACTTTGCTGCTGCGTTGAAACCAAATGTATTTGATGGTGCGAATTACAAAAGGTGGCGCGCTAAGATGATCCTTTGGCTAACAGCTATGAACATCTATCACGTGGCAAAGGGTAAGCCTGAAAGAACACTCTCTCCAGATGTGAAGAGAGCGTTCGAGGCTGCTGATAACCTCTATCGAGGTGCCGTGATAAGCGTTCTTTCTGAAAGCCTGTTGGATGTCTAAATGTCTTTTCCATATGGCAAAGATATGTGGGATGCACTTGAGGCAAAGTTCGGAGTTTCTGACGCGGGTAGTGAACTGTACGTCATGGAGCAGTTTCATGACTACAAAATGGTTGATGACCGTTCTGTAGTCAAACAGGCTCATGAGATTCAGTCACTCGCGAAAGAGCTTGAGAACTTCTCATGTGTGTTACCCGACAAGTTTGTGGCTGGATGTATTATTGCTAAGCTGCCACCTACTTGGAGGGATTTTGCCACTTCTCTAAAACATAAGAGATAAGAGTTCAGTGTGGTTGACCTCATTAGTTCTCTGGATGTTGAGGAGAAGGCAAGGGCAAAAGGCACTCGTGGGAAAGGAGTTGATGGGTCTTCTAGTGCTAATATGGTGCAGAAGAAAAACTTTAGTGCCTCCCACTTCAAGAAAAATAAGAACAAGCCGGACAATAATTAAAAAACTAAGCAAACAACCACCTTTAAGAAGAAGAAGAACAAGGAGAAGGGTAACTGCTTCGTTTGCGGCGAGCCTGAACATTGGGCCAGTGAATGCAAGGATCGCAAATGGAAGCAGAACAAAAAGTCTGCAAACATGATTATTGGCGAGACTGATGCTGGAACGTCGGGGTATGGTAATTCATTACTTACTGTTCTTTCATCATCATTCACCGAGTGGTGGGTTGACACAAAGCTAATATTCATGTATGTGCTGACATCTCCTTGTTTTCATCTTATCAGGTTGGCGAGGCTGGCTCCTTGTTGATGGGAAACGGATCACATGCTCGTGTACTTGGTGTTGGTTTGATCGATCTGAAGCTTACTTTGGGAAAGATCGTGCAGCTGAGGAACGTGCAAGATGTCCCATCTATCAAGAAGAATTGTCGCTGGCTCTCATCTTGTGTAGAGATGGCTTAAAATTAGTCTTTGAATCAAATAAATGTGTATTGTCTAAGTTTGAAACCTTTGTTGGAAAAGGTTATGATAGTGGAGGCTTGTTCCGCTTGTCTTTGTCTGATATGTGTAATAACCTTGTGAACCATGTGAGTAATATTGATGAGTCTAATGTTTGGCATTCACGACTTTGTCATATTAATTTTGGTTCTATAACGCGGCTAGCAAGTTTGAGTTTAATCCCGAAATTCACTTTGGTCAAAGGTTCTAAGTGCCATGTGTGTGTGCAATAGAAGCAACCTCGCAAGCCTCACAAGGCTACGGAAGCGAGGGACTTGGCACCATTAGAACTTGTTCATTCCGATTTGAGCGAGATGAATGGTGTGTTGACTAAAGGTGGTAAGAGGTACTTCATGACATTGATTGACGATTGCACTAGATTTTGCTATGTGTATCTTCTAAAAACAAAAGATGAAGCGTTGCATTTTTTTAAGATCTATAAAGCTGAAGTAGAAAACCAACTTGAGAGAAAGGTCAAGCGGGTAAGGTCGGATCGTGGTGGAGAATACTTTTCAAATGAGTTTGCTTCATTTTGCGAGGAACATGGTATAGTTCATGAGAGGATGCCTCCATATTCACCTCAATCAAATGGGATTGCCGAAAGAAAGAACCGCACTCTAAATGATTTGGTTAACGCCATGTTAGAGATTGCAGGACTTTCCAAGGAATGGTGGGGTGAGGCTATATTGACAGCGAGTCATGTCCTGAACAGAGTTCCTTCAAAGAATAAAGAAACATCACCATTCGAGGAATGGGAAAAGAAAATATTAAATCTCTCATACTTGCGAACTTGGGGTTGTTTGGCCAAGGTTAATGTGCTAATAACTAAGTAACGCAAGCTTGGACCAAAAACCGTGGATTGTGTCTTTATTGGTTATACGTTTCACAGCGTGGGATATAGGTTCTTAATAGTAAAATCTGGAGTACTTGACATGCATGTTGGTATAATTATCGAGTCTAGAGATGCTACATTTTTTGAGGATGTGTTTCCTATGAGAGAGATGCCTAACATTTCTAGTAAAGAATCATTGTTATCTCCCGAACCATTTGTTTCGATAGAACATGATAAACAAACACTTGTGGAAAATCCTGAGGAGGATGACAATGAAGCTCCTAGAAGGAGCAAGAGACAGAGGACTGCAAAGTCCTTTGGTGAAGATTTTATTGTATACCTCGTGGATGACACTCCAAGGACCATTGAAGAGGCATATTCATCTCCTGATGCTGACTATTGGAAGGAAGCAGTACGGAGTGAAATTGATTCTATTATGTCTAATGGAACTTGGGAGGTTGTCGAACGACCTTATGGGTGCAAACCTGTAGGGTGCAAGTGGGTGTTCAAGAAAAAGCTTAGGCCTGTTGGTACGATTGAAAAGTACAAGGCAAGGCTTGTGGCTAAGGTTTATACCCAGAAAGAAGGAGAGGATTTCTTCGATACTTACTCACTTGTTGCTCGATTGACCACAATTCGAGTGCTACTTTCTCTGGCAGCATCTCATGGTCTTCTCATTCATCAGATGGACGTTAAGACAACTTTCCAAAATGGAGAGTTAGATGAGATCTATATGGATCAACCAGATGGGTTTGTAGCAAAAGGTCAAGAAGGCATGGTGTGTAAATTGTTGAAATCTCTATATGGCCTTAAACAAGCACCTAAGCAATGGCATGAGGAGTTCGACAGGACTTTGACATCTACTGGCTTTGTTGTGAACGAAGCTGACAAATGTGTGTACTATCGCTATGGTGGGGGCGAGGGAGTGATTTTGTGCTTATATGTCGATGACATATTGATCTTTGGGACTAGTCTTAATGAGATTAAGGAAGTTAAGGACTTTTTGTCCAAAAGCTTTGAGATGAAAGATCTGGGAAAAGCTGATGTTATCCTAAATATAAAGCTAGTGAGAGAAGGTGATGGTGGGGTTACGCTTTTGCAATCCCACTATGTGGAAAAATGTCTTGAGTCGCTTTGGTTTTAGTGACTGCAAGCCAGCTCCAACACCTTATGATACTAGTGTGATTCTACGGAAAAACAAAGGGATAACAAGAGACCAATTGAGATATTCTCAGATAATTGGTTCTCTTATGTACTTACCTAGCGCTACGAGGCCTGACATCTCATTTGCTATCAGCAAACTGAGCCGGTTTGTCTCAAACCTGGGAGATGATCATTGGCATGCTCTTGAAAGGGTGATGCACTATCTACATGGTACTATGTGTCGGCGTTTCGAGCACCGGCAAGTAAATTTGTAAGTCTAAGGGGTCGCGCGTTCCTCTCCCTGAATGGTTAGACTCAAAAGTCCAAGATGTATCGTTCGTTGGCGTAAGATCCCTACTCCAGTTCGTGTGGTGGCGCTGTATTCTATTATGCACAGATGACTGCACAAGGTTTACAAGCAAGAGTGCCAATGACTTAGTCGGATGGGTTCGATGGCGCTCTCTCTTTTTCCCTCTCTTTTCTACGGGAGCTCCTGCCTCCTTTTATACGAAAGGAAGGGGCAGGTTACATCGGGAATTGGGAGAGGACAAGACGACCTACACTAGGAGCTTCGGTCCTTCGTTCTGTTGACTGATCAACACTCGGTCTTGCCCATGCTGGGTCGGTAGCTTAGCCGGGTCGTGGCGCTTAGGTATTTCTCCGAAACGGCGTACCGCCTCTCGCGAACCTTACGGTGTTGACGTTGTCGCTACCGACGTGGGCGCCGCCGAGAGAGCGTGTCTTCGCATCAGATGTGACCACCGATGGGATCGAGCGTGACTTTGGCCATCATTTAAACCTTCGGGAAGGAGCCGCCGCCTTGTATAGTCACTTTGATTGACCCGCTCGTGGGGTACGTGGCGGTCGCTTGGTAGAGGTCGCGACACGTGACCCTCGGCAGAGTGATCTTGGCACGATCGAGTCGGGATTCCGACCCATCGCGAGGGTCGGGAGCCCTGCTTGGTCGGAGCCGGGGCCGCCTCACGAGGAGGTCGGGAGCTTGGCTCGATCGGAGACATTTCCTTGGTTGGTCGGGAAGGAAGTCCCGTGTGGCTTTGCGTGTACTTAGGTCGGTAGTAGGTCGAAACGGCCCGCTGGGCTTGAGCTGTGCTTGAGGCCCGGGTTGGTCACCTTAGGCTGTTGGGGTACCCCGTTATTAGTATTCGTCAAGAGTCCCGAACCCTTGAGCGATTTCGCAGATTCGGCTGAGGGTTGAGAATAGTGGTCGGGCCCATGCGGTCACCGACCGATTGGGTCAAGCGATTGCCAGTGTACCCCAACGATCCGACGGTTGCCTTTGAATTTTGCCTGGTCATTCGAACCGCCGGGTTTTTGAATCACCTGCCGCAAGACGTCGCAAGACACCTGATGCGCTTCGCGCTTCGTCTTCTAGATCGCTTCGATTTCGTGAAGGGCGCTGCTTTTCCGACGCTTGCATTTATTCCGAGGCATTCAATCTTCCTTCGTCCGGGTATATAAGGACACCACGGTTTGCTTGAGTGATGAACCCTTAAACGAGAATCCTTTTGTTTTCTTAACTATGGCTTCGGGCACCTTCACCTTCGCTTTTGGTGATGATGTCGGGCGAAGAAGAGGATCCCTTGGTCGAAGCTTTAATGAGTTCGACCAGCGATGGCCGAACTCCGGAGGAAGAAGCCGCAGCCCGTGATGTTGTTGCCGCCGATGCGCCGCCGAGGTAGCAAGGAGGCCTCCTAGAGGCGATGGCGCGAGGACGCCGATCGTAGTTGGTGCGGCCGCCGATGTTGCCGAACGGCAGAGGCGACGGCTGCATCGCTCCACATCTGCGCGCGACCGCCCCGTCGACCAGCAAGGGCCTACCAACATGTCGCCGGTGCCGCGTGCCGCACGGATGTTGAAAGGCTTTGGAGCGAGGAGGCCTTGCCGTAGTGTAGCGTAACTATTTTTGTACCGCGAGTACTATATTGCAAAGTTGTGTAAAGTTTGAGCTCATGGCCTATAATGAAATTTCCTTTATGGATGTCTTCGTTTCGCGCTCGCTTAACGTCAGAATTCAGACCGCGCTCTGGTCGCCAGGACGATCGCGTGCCTCTCGCACGTGGTTCGTGTCCGAGAGTGCTCGCTTAACGTCGTAGCTAGACCATGCCTTGGTCGGGGGGACGACCGCGATGCCTCGCGCGAGGTTCGGGTGTCCGAGTGCTCGCTTAACGTCGTAGCTAGACCGCGCCTTGGTCGGGCAGGACGACCGCGATGCCTCGCGCGAGGTTCGTGTCCGAGTGCTCGCTTAACGTCGTAGCTAGACCGTGCTCGGGTCGGCAGTGGACGCACCGCGATGCCTCGCGCGAGGTTCGGTGTCCGAGTGCTCGCTTAACATCGTAGCTAGACCGCGCACGGGGACGGCAGGGACGATCGCGATGCCTCTCGCGCGAGGTTCGTGTCCGAGTGCTCGCTTAACGTCGTAGCTAGACCGCGCTCGGTCGGGCAAGGACGACCGCGATGCCTCGCGCGAGGTTCGGTGTCCGAGTGCTCGCTTAACGTCAGAGCTAGACTTTGCCTTGGTCGGGCAGGACGACCGCGATGCCTCTCGCGCGAGGTTCGGTGTCCGAGTGCTCGCTTAACGTCGTAGCTAGACCGCGCCTTGGTCGGGCAGGACGACCACGATGCCTCGCGCGAGGTTCGGTGTCCGAGTGCTCGCTTAACGTCGTAGCTAGACCGCGCCTTGGTCGGCAGGACGACCGCGATGCCTCTCGCGCGAGGTTCGGTGTCCGAGTGCTCGCTTAACGTCGTAGCTAGACCGCGCCTTGGTCGGCAGTGGACGACCGCGATGCCTCGCGCGAGGTTCGGTGTCCGAGTGCTCGCTTAACGCCGAGCCGGACGAGGCTCGCTTTACGCCGTAGCCGGACGTAGGCTCGCTTTACGCCGAGCCGGACGTAGGCTCGCTTTTACGTCGAGCCGAACGCGGGGCGCCCATCCGAGTCCTCGCCCGCGAGGAGCTGCGGAGAGGAGTGGCCACCGCCTATCCCACACGATACCCCATCCGCAGTGTGGGACCCGGAGGGGTGAGCGACGCGCGTTTACCGCGCTGGTTTGAACGCCGTGCTCGTGGAGCTTTATAATGTAGTCCGAGTGGGTCTGGGAGGTCTCGCCAAGGGGGACCCTTCCGAGCGGACGGTCCCCGAGTAGGGTGTCCCACCGCCGTGGGGCGACCCATAAAAACCTTTCTACTCAATCCAGATGGGCCCCGGGTCGCTCACACCCAGTGGCATACCGGCCGTCGCCATTGATGAGCTCCCGGAGAGTGTTAAGTATGGTCTCTGATGCGAGTAGAGGTGATTGGGTCGTCACCGACCCAACCAAGGGCCCACCGTGGCTCACCTCATACTTTCCCTTGCTCAAGTTTTGCTTTGGCGGCCCTATGCCCATCCGGTGGGTAGGCCCTTTGAACCCGCAGCCTTTAGTCGGGCCCCTGCGCAAGCCACGGGCTTTTTGCCGCTGGCCGCAGCGCCCGGCTGGCCTCTCGCGCGTCCCGAGCAACCGCCCCGCCTCAAGGCGAGACCGAGAGGTTAGGACGCACCGCCCGGGGCGGCGGCTTTACGGCTCCGCCGCTTTGTCGTGGTTTAAATGCGGAGTGGAATTGGAAATCGGAGTTACCAGTCGGGCGTGAGTGGGCACGACGTCGCCGAGGGGGCGCTGCTCGGTTGGTGCCGCCGTTTTCTATATATACGCCGCCGGGCGCTTTGAGTAGTTACGCTTGTCGGCTTTCCTCGTCTCCCGTCCCTAAGACAAAAAGATCGACAAAGAGCCAAGGAAAAGAAAACTCAACCTTCTCTTCTCCTTGCCTTCCGTCGCCTCTTTCGCAAGGATGTCGTGGCCGAGTGCTCCGCCTGCAGCGAGCCAGGCGCTTGGCTTGGTGAAGAAGGGCTTCCTCTCCGCGCAGATCTTTCCGGTTGGAGGGTGCCGACCGAGCGGCCGCCCTCGCCGAGGGATGACGGTCGTGGTCCTTGCCTCCTTTTTCGAGCGCGGCCGCTTGCCGCTGCACCCGCTCGTCCGTGGGCTGCTCTTCCATTACAAGGCGGAGGGCACCATCTTAACCCCAACGGGTCCTTCACATCGCCATATTCATTACCCTTTGCGAGGCTTTCCTCGAATCGAGCCGCATTGGGCGCTAGGAGGCATTTCTTCCAAGCGAGGCTCGAAGGACAAGCCGACGGACACGGGCGGCGCCATTGGTGGTCCGCCTCCGGCTTCGGTCCGCCGAGCACGGAGTACCTCGAGGTCAAGCCGCCGCCGCCCAACAAGGGGTGGCGCTTGAGTGGTTCTATGCTCGAACGTCGGAGACAAAGGCCCGCCTTCACCGCAATCTTCCCGTGGCGGGGAGGAGGGAACTGGGTGCCGAGAAGCGAGAAGAACAAGGTGGCCCTGATCGTGGAGCAAATCAGGGCCCTAAGGAGGCAGGGACTCACCGGGGACGTGGTCGTGCGTGCCTTCATGGGGATGCGCGTGCAACCTCTTGTGCATAGACCTCGCCCCCTGTTCCGCTACGAGGAGCGTCGACAGATGAGGATGGCGGAGCCCGAGCTGGCCGCGACGGAGGTCGGCCCGGTGACCGCCGACATAGGAGGAGGCGCCACGGAGGCGGCAGGCGGCCATCCAGAGCCATTCTCGGCAGCCCGCCCTCCAAATCTGGTAGGTCGGCCGGACCTCTTCCCGCCCCTGTTTTCCTTGCGTTTAACACTTGGTCTGACCAATGCTTTTACCTTCCAGGACTTGGCATGTCCTCCGGCACCGCTTCCGGGAGACAAGGAGGTGAGGGCGGCCGCTCGGGCGAAGGCCGCAGCGTTCGACTCCTCCCGCAAGAAGCGGAAGGAGGAGAGGAAGAAGAAGAAAAAGAAGGAGCGCGCGGCGAGGGCCGCGCGTGGCGAGGATGTGTCGGAGGCCACTGCTGCGGGCGCAACCTCCATCGACAGCAGTGGAAGTACCCCGGCCACGCTGCATCTTGTGGGTTTCCTTCCGACCGCCGACCGGTGGTGACCCGGTCGCGGACCCGCCAGAGGGGAACACCACAGGCACCGCGCCCGAGAGGCCTCAGGCGGAGGGTGCGGTTGCTACCATCGTCGCGCCTTCGGTGGAGGCAGCTTTAGGAAGCGGCCGCAGATTCGCTTCTGAGGGGACCGCGAAGAGAGGCGCCGCCGCGCACCCGCTCGGCTCGAGAAGTACTTTTCTTTGTTCAAACATCTTTGCGTAAAAGTCGTCAATCGCTTTTAGAATGTCGCCATGTGCAGCGCTTATACTGGTGTGATCGTGGGGCGTCTCGTGGCGGTTCCGCAAGGGACAACGCCGCAGGAAGTTCCAGAGGCGCCGGTCGGGTCGGCGCCGATCGCGGTGCTGGCGACCGAGGGCACGCCTGCCCACGAGGTCGAGGCTGGCGAGGAGCTTCCAACGCCTCGGTTGGGGACACCGCCGTCCGATGTGGTGGCCCCTTCGGAGGAAGACATGGCGGCGCCGCCGGCGATCGTGCCAGCCGAAACGGCGCTATTGCCTGAAGTGCCCGACCCCACGCCCATGGGGGAGGCGCCGACCGAGGTCCCACAGGAGGAGGTTGCCGAGGGGACCCCTGAGGGACCGATCCTACCATCGTTGCCGATGGTGCTCGACGGTAGCGCCCGCCCGAGCGCACGCATCAGGCCCGCCGAGAGGCCCCGAGTCGGGTCGGTGGCGGAATCGATGAGAGCGAGTGGGTCGCTCTTAAGAAGGCATTCGACGCCGAGCGGAGACGGACCTGGTCCGAAAGGGCCTGACTCTTTGTCTCGAATCCTCCAACCGAGCGCTGGACGCGGATGGTCGGAGTCAAGCCGACACCGTAAGTTGGCGAAAGAACCCAACTTATAAACTCGACGACGCGCGCGTGAGACTAATGGTTAGTCATCACCTTGCGGCGCTTGGCAGCTCGGGCTCGCATACAACCGGCGGTTGTCGTGAAGAACGCGACGGCCGCGCTTGAGTTGCGCTCGCTCAAGAGACGCCGAGCGTGAGGCGATCGGAGGCGGCGAAGGTCCGCCAGAGCTTGAGGGGGCAGCCAAGACTCTTTCGATGAGCGCTGGGGCCTGGTCCTCGAGGACGAAGGTGGCGGCTTTAGTCCTTCTTGGCAGAGGCCACCGTTGCTAGGAATGCGCCACCACCGCCTGTGTGGCGGTAAGCGCAGCGAACCGCTCTGCGAACCGAGCGAGACCAGCTCGGAAGGACGCCGACCGAGTCCGCCCGAGCGGAGGCCGCCGGAAGGATCTGTCCTCCTGAAGACTTCCTACGAGGCGGTCGAGGCAAGAGGTTTCAAGAACCGCGACTCCGCGCCGGTAAGGGTCTCGCCTTTCTATTTAATTCTCGGGGACTTTTCGTGAGTCGTGATCATCTGGCGCGCTGCATCCGCAGAGACGCGAAGAACTTGGGCCTTGCGGTTGAGGAGCGGAAGGACGCCAACAGCCCGTGACGGCGGTCATGGCGCGACGCGCTCGCGGCGCCGAGGTTGCCGAAAAGGATCGGCCGAGCTGGCCGCGAGCTAGAGGCCCTTCGCAGCCGCCAGACGCTCGCGCTCGGTCCTTGGAGCCGCAGCAGCCCGAAGTTCTCTAGCGCCTCGCCAGCCCGAGTCCCGAGCACATTGAGAAGGCGGTGATCGCGCGCGACGCCGAGCTTCTCATACGGTCAACACCATCTCGCACTACGATGGTATTGACCTTGCGGTGGTGGAGCAAGCGGCGCCGCCGGAACCTGACCGACGGAGAGGTCGACAGTGTTCGAGCCCTCGTGGAGCCGCATGCTCTGGAGGTCGCCACCACATCTCGCCGCAGTCACCTCGAGGAAGGACGAAATAGTTAGATTTAACCTTTGTAATTTGTAAAGACTTATCATGCTCGTAAGCAATTTTTAAGTTTAACAAGTTCCAGTACGCTCTTGCCCCTTCTGTGTTTTTGGCGAACGCTTGACCGGCCATAGCACTAAGGACAGCAAAGGTCACTTATGCGTAGGTCGGGTTGCTTCGAGGGGGGCTAAGAGGATAGGAATCTTGGTTACTCAGCAGTTATGGGCACTTGTGAGGGATCGGAGTGTTCCTGACCGACAAAAGATCGCCCACTTGGGCGCTTCTTCTTCCGCAAAGCATTAGAACCATAGCCGCTAGGCGAGGCCATAGTACTTGGGTCGGAGGATTACCGCTGGGAGGGCCTCGTGACCGGTCGGTCACCGACCGCATAAGCGTGAGCTAGCCGAGTGCGTGCGGGGAGGAGTGTTCCCGATCGACTAAAAGGTCACTCCACTCGGGCACTTCCTTTTTCCCCGAAGCGCTACTTAGCAACCATAGCCGCTGGGGCGTAGGCCGTAACGCTTGGGTCGAGAGGGTTACCGCTCGGGATTAACCTCATGGTTAGTCAGGTCACCGACCCGCACGAGTGCGCGAGCTAGCCGAGTTTGCGCGGGGGAGGAGTGTTCCCGACTGACTAAAAGGTCATTCCACTCAGGCACTTCCTTCTTCCGCAAAGCGCTACTTAGCAACCATAGCCGCTAGGCGAGGTCGTAACGCTTGGGTCGAGAGGGTTACCGCCGATCGACCTTATGGTTAGTCAGTCACCGACCCGCATAAACGCCGACTAGAGGCGCTTGAACGGGGCGCCAGTATAGCAGCCCGAGCGCCGCAAGGCGCACTGTGTGCTCTGAAAGATAAAGATAAAGAGTACGCCAGAAAAAGAGTTTAGGATAGAATCGCTTTAACTTTTCTATGTTCCAAGCGCTCGAAGGATGCGACCATCGCATCCTTGAGTCGAAGGTGCCAGCCCGAGAACCTCTACGACGGTGAAGGGGCCTTCCGAGGCGGCGATAGCTTGTGCTTGTCTTTGCCGATCCGACCCGCCAAGGACAAGGTCGCCACACAAAGGATCGCCTCGAACTTGGCGGCCGTGGTAGTGTCGCAGAGCTTGTTGATATTTTGCCGATCGTAGGATGGCCACGCCATGCGCCTCGCCGAGCCGGGTCGATGGCGCCTTGTTGCGAGGCGAGCCCCGAGCCTCATCAAGGCTTGTAGTCTTGGGGCGCCATACTCTGTGTCTGCGTTGCAAACGCTTCAGCCGCCGAACACCATGAAGAACGGGTAAACCCGGTCGCCGGGTGGGCGTGGTCCATGTGCTCCAGAGAACGGAGGGTAGCTCGGCCACCCAGCGCCGCGCCGGCGCTTGAGCCGATCAAGATCCGTGGCTTGAGTCCTCGGCGATCATGCCGCTTGCACGCTCGACCGCCATTAGTCCGCGGATGGGCCACGGCCGCCCAATCGACACGGATGTTGAAGTCATCGCAGTAACTCGAGGAATTCCTTTCTCGTGGAATCGCGTCATCGTTGTCGGTGATGATAGAGTTGGGGACTCGAACCAAAAACGATGTCGCGGAAGAAGATGGTCGCTTGTATCGACGTGACGCTCACGACGCTTGGCTCTCTATCCACTTGGTGAATTTATCCACCGCGACTAGGAGATGAGTAAAGCCCGGGCGCTTGAAGGGCCCACCGGATCGAGTCCCCAAACCGCAAACGCCAAGTGATGGGAATAGTCCGCAAGACTTGAGCCGCAGATGTGTCTGCTTGCAAAGAATTGGCACCTTCGCAGTGCGCACGATCCGCTCGGCGGCGGACACACGTCGACCAATAAAAACCGGCCGAAGGCTTTCCCAATGAGGATCGGGGCATGGTGACCGCAAACCCCGCCATGGATATCGAGCAGTCGCCGCTTCCTTGGTCACCAACGCACACTCCGAGGACCCCGAGGACTCCTTTTGTAAAGGTCCGGGCCGACCAGACGAAAGATTTTGCTCGCCGAAGCGAGGCGCCGCCTCGGCTTCGGGTCGGGGGGAGCGACCATCCGCCAACCGATTGATGAAGAGCTTCCTCCGCCGGATTCACCGCCAAGACGCCGCGTTTGATCCGACCAAACCGCTCGACCGGGCGGCGGCGGGTGACCGTGCTAGGTGGATCGGAGATCGCCGCCACCAAGTTCAACGGGATGGAAGGTTGCAGGAGGTCGCAGACGAAGATTCCGTGGGATCGACCTTTGCCGAGGCGAGATTGGCTAGGCAATCGGCCTCACCGCTGTGGCGTCAGAATGTGGTGGAGCTCGAAACCTTTGAACCGCCTCGAGCTTGCGCACTTCCCGACAAAGATGCAGCCATACGGGCGCTCGCGTTCGAAGCCTTCATGACCTGGTCGACGACGAGCTTGGAGTCCTCGCGACGCAGAGTCGGCGAGCGCCGAGGTCGGCAGCGATCCGAGACCGCTGATGAGAGCCTCGTGCTCGGCTATGTTGTTGGTCGCGCCAAGAGCACCGATGGCGACAGTTTGTTCCGAGCGGGAAATGATGACGACTCCGCGCTCGCGCCGCTTCTTGGTGTAGGATCCATCAAAGTACATTGTCCAAGACTGGTCTCGATCACGCGGCGCCGGGCTTCGGTCCATTCGCGCGACGGTCCGCAAGGACTCGCGATTGATCGCCGTCCGAGGGACATACGTTATGCCGCAACCGCCGAGCTCGAGCGCCCACTTGACTATCCTCCCGAGGCGCCGCGTTGCGACGATCTCGCCGAAGCGGACGCCGTCAAGACAGTTGATGGCGGTCGGGTCGAAATAATGTACGAAGCTTTCTTGGCGGTGAGCACCGCAGAGCGGCTTCGCACTGCGGTACCGAGCCTTGACTCGAGAGAACTCGCCGATGAAGTAAATTGGCCGCTGTACCTTGAGTTCACGGCCTTCCTCCGCTGCTCCACCACAAGGGCCGACCGACGACTTGAGCAAAGGGCGGCGACGAGGAGCAGCCGTTCACCTGATGCAGGCGACCAGATTGAGGGGAGGACAAGAAGGCCTTCAGCGTGAGGGCTTCGAGCCTCCCGGGTCCAAATTGCGGTTGGTTTTCTTGAGCACCAGAGCGGCATTCAAGGCCGCCGAGGCGAGACACGAACGACTCAAGGCGGCAAGGCATCCCGCTAGCCTCCGACCCCTTTGAGATTGGGAATCGGGCCCATTCTTGCGATCGCGAGATCTTCTCCCGATTGGCCTCGATCCCCGCTCGTAGACGATGAAGCCGAGCAGCTTCCTCTTGGGGACCCCAAGACGATTTCTGGGTTGAGCTTTATACTGAACCGCCAAGATTCGCGAAAGTCTCTTCCAGTCGGCAATAAGGTCGTGCGATTCTCGTCTTCACGACGATGTCACAATATAGGCCTCAACGCTATGGCCGATCCGTTGTTGAAGCACGCTTGCATACATCGCCGGTATGTAGCGCCCGCGTTTTAGGCCGAACGGCATTGTAACGTAGCGTAACGAGCCGAACGGCGTGATGAAGGAAGTCACGAGCTGGTCGGACTTTAGTGCTATCCGTGGTAGCCTCAATAGGCATCCAAAAGGAAAGAGACTCGCACTTCGCGGTGGAGTCGACGACTTGGTCGATGCGGGCAAGGGGAACAGTCCTTGGGACACGCTTTGTTGAGATTTGTGTAGTCAACACACATCCTCCATTGCCCATTTTTCTTTTAACAAGCATTGTGGTTGGCCACCACTGGGTGGCTGACCTTTTATAAACCCCGCACCAAAAGCTTGGCGATCTCTCCCTATGATCATGCGCCTACTCGCCGGCGGCGCAGCGTTGGGCGACCGGCTTTGAGCCCTGGCCGATGCTCAAGGAGTGCTCGGCGACTTCCTCGGATTCTCGCATGTCGGAGGTCCTCCATGCGAAGACGCCATTATTGGCGCGAGGAAGTCGACGAGCGCGCTTCCTATTTGGCGGAGCGTGGTTCGACCCGCACGGTCTTGGTCGGATCGCAGGATCGATCGCGACCTCTTCGTGTCCTCGTGGACTTGAAAGATCCCGCCGACTTGCCGGACTCGGGCGGACTCGAGGCTTCCTCCCGAGGTTATCGAGCTCGCAGACGCGATGATCGCCGAGGCGAAGCCACAACCATCGCGCTCGCAGCTGTAGGAGAGCTGAAAAGATGATGCCACTGATGATGACTCGTGGCCCGCATCTTCGCTTGAGGTAGGCGTAGCTAGGGACCGCCATGAACTTGGCGTAGCATGGCCGCCCAAGATGGCGTGATAGGAGCCGGGAAATCCGCAACCTCGAAAGTGAGGGTCTCGCGCGGAAATTCCTGGTTCCCCAAAGGTGACGGCAGGTCGACCGCCTGAGCGGATGGGCTCATGGCGTGGATGACACCGTGGAAAGGAGCCTTGCTCGGCCGAGACTCGAACGAGGAATCCCCATGGCGCCGAGCGCCTCCCACGAGGATGTTGAGGCCGCTCGCCATCCATGAGCGCCTTGGTGAGGCGCTTCTTCCTCACGATGGGGTCGACCACCGCCGGTATCACGTGGTCGGGTGATCACCGATCAAAGGTGACCGAATTCGACCACCGGAGGTATTGAGGGACGGCTAGTGAAGCGGATGTGGACCTCACAGAGGCGAAGTTTGAGCCGACGCTTGTCCGGCGAGCACGCCGGCCCGCCAAAGATCATGAGGCGCCGCCGGGTTCGGGAACTCGCCGCCCGCTTCTTCTCCGCGACCGCGGGTCGTGGTCGGGCTTTTTTCCTTTGCCGCGGCGCCGCGGGGCGCAGAAAGGAAGTGCCTCGTGACTTCGCAGCCCCTGCACTTATGTTTGACGGGAACCCGTGGTTCGCACGGCCGCCCATCAATTTCTCGGCGGTCAGCGCGACGGCCGGTCGCTACCACGCTTGATAGGCGGCCGATGCTGGCGACCACCGGAGCTCGCGACTGTTTTCCATGCCGCTCCGCTTGTCTGAGCGGTCGAAGGGGATCCGATTCGACGGCTCTTGCCGGGCCTTTCCTCCTTCGAAGATAGCCCCGGCGCTCCTCACGAGGCGTGGTTGGTGGCGATGTCGAGGAGTTCCTTGGTGGTCCTGGCTTGAGACGGCCCGCTTTGTGCACCGTGGCTTTGCAGAGGTATCAGATGAATGCTCCCACGACATCGGCCGAGATGTCGGGAGCTTGTTGCATTGGCGGAAAACCGCCGATATAATCCCGGCGGTTTCACCTGGCCGCCGCTGCAGCCCTTCGTGTCCCAGGAGTTGTCGTGGCGCTTGTGGTGCCTCGAAGTTGCCGACGAAGAGGGTCTTCAAGTCGCCCAGTTCCTCGACGGCTACGGCGCGCAAGTACTCAAGCCAAGCTCGGGCCGAGTCCGCAAGGTAGATGGGGAGGTACCGGATGATGAAGAGATCATCCGTCGCTTCCCGCCGCATGCGAGCCAGAGTCTTCGCCGCATACACCCGGTTCGTGGCCCCAGTACTTGGCGATGTTAGTGGCGCCGGACCGACAGGAAATACCGTCGGATCCTCGCGTAGCCCGCGGTCCGGGACCATCGGGCTTGGCCGCGGCGGTGGCCCGCCCGCCCACTATACGCGAGTGGACGGCCTCTCCGCCGCTTTCTTCGCGCCGAGGGTGGCGCGAACGCCGAGGCGCCCCCGAGGTGCCGTGCACCGGTGCGCGAGGCCTAGGGCAGCTCGTGGTGTGGCGTTGCCTTCACGGACCCACCGGCCGGGCGGCGGTGCGGGCCCAATGGCGAGGTGGCGCCGAGCGATAGGAGCCGAGGCTGCATGTGTTGCACGGCGCGCTCCACCAGCCCCGAGGTTCTCGTATGTGGCCTTGGCCTCCGGTCGACCGGTTCGGAAGGCCTCGGCAAAGATCGCACCGCGCCACGCTCGCTTGCATGGGGAAGAACCGAGGGCCGCTGGATTCTTCCGCGCTTGCTTGTGGTTCGACGCGCGCGCGCGCGCCGCCGGCACTCGCCGAGTCGCTGGCTCATCCCGCCTGTGTTGGCCCGGAGTTGGTCGAGCTCGCCTTTGCCTATCCAGCTCTTCACGTTGTCGCTAGAGTTCTGCGCGACGGGCTTGAGCGCTGCTCAAGATGATTCGCTGGGTGTTCTCCCCGCGCTCGCTCGGCGCCGGATGGGGACCCCGTAATCGCGGGGTTATGATTAAGTCGATCGCGTTCGCCATGTTGCACTCGCGAGTGCCGCCCATGGGCGTGGTACTCAGACGGAGCTGGAGTCGTGGATCGAAGAGTCTTCCAACACCAGGATAGAGGCCGCATGTAGCCGCCATAGCCACAAGTCGCGAGCTCGCGAGGTGACACAAACACCGCCCAGCTCGCGGAGCTTTCGCCAGATGTGGCGGAGCGCCCGGCCCGCTCGACTCGCAGGGCACCCTGCCGAGCCGGGCGAGGTCGTTGGAGATGGCGCCCGTGCTTTCGGTGGGCGCCGAACTCCGGTGGCGGCGAGACGCAGCGTAAGCCCTCCTCCGAGGTGACGGCAGTTGAGGGAGCCGGCAGATCCGCTTCCCAGCCGCAGCCATGCCGCCGCAGTGGAAGATGCCATCGGGAGGCAAGCGGAACCGAGATGATGATGAAGACGCACGAAGACCCTACCGGGCGCGCCAACCGCCGGCGCTTCGAGCACCGTAAGTAAATTTGTAAGTCTAAGGGGTCGCGCCTCTCCTCGAATGGTTAGACTCAAAAGTCCAAGATGTATACCGTTCGCGTAAGATCCCTACTCAGCCAGGTGATGGCGCTCAGATTCTATTATGCATAGATGATCGCACAAGGTTTACAAGCAAGAGTGCCAATGACTTAGTCTGATGGGTTCGATGGCGCTCTCTTTTTCCCTCTCTTTCTACGGAGCTCCCGCCTCCTTTTATACGAAAGGAAGGCAAAGTTACATCGGAATTGGGAGAGGACAAGACGACCTACACTAGGAGCTTCGGTCCTTCGCTCTGCTGATCGATCAACGCCGGTCTTGCCCATGCCGGGTCGGTAGCTTAGCCGGTCAGGCGGTTAGGTATTTCTCCGAAACGGCGTACCGCCTCCGCGAACCTTACGGTGTTGACGTTGTCGCGCTCGACGTGGCGCGCCTCGGGAGAGCGTGTCGTGATCAGATGTGACCGCCGATGGGATCGAGCGTGACTTCGGCCACCATTTAAACCTTCGGGAAGGAGCCGCCGCCTTGTATAGTCACTTTGATTGACCCCGCTCGTGGTACGTGGCGGTCGCTTGGTAGAAGCCGCGACACGTGACCCTCGGCAGATTGATCTTGGCACGATCGAGTCAGGATTCCGACCCATCGCGAGGGTCGGAGCCCTGCTTGGCCTGAGCCGGCGGCCGCCTCACGAGGAGGTCGGGAGCTTGGCTGGCCGGAGACATTTCCTTGGTTGGTCGGGAAGGAAGTCCCGTGTGGCTTTGCAGTGTACTTAGGTCGGTGAGTAGGCTGGAAACGGCCTGTTGAGCTTGAGCTGTGCTTGAGGCCGCTGGTTGGTCACCTTGGGCTGTTGGGGTAACCCTGTTATTAGTATTCGTCACTATGAGTCTTGGTATTCACTATACCGGGTATCCAAGAGTACTAGAGGGTTACAGTGATTCTAATTGGATATCTGATGCTGATGAGAAAAAAGCCACAAGTGGATATGTGTTCACACTTGGAGGTGGCGCTGTTTCATGAATGTCTTGCAAGCAGACCATCTTAACGAGGTCAACAATGGAAGCAGAACTCACAGCATTAGACACCGCCACTGTTGAGGCTGAGTGGCTTCGTGAACTCCTAATGGATTTACCGGTTGTTGAAAAACCGATACCGGCTATTCTAATGAACTGTGATAATCAAACGACGATTGTCAAGGTAAACAGTTCTAAGGACAACATGAAGTCGTTGAGGCATATAAAGAGGCGTTTGAAGTCTGTCAGGAAAATGAGAAATTCCGGAGTAATAGCCTTGGATTATATCCAGACGGCTAAGAATATGGCAGATCAATTCACAAAGGGTCTTTCACCTAATGTGATAGATAATGCATCAAGGGAATTGGGCTTGAGACCCACATGAGTCAGTCATAGTGGTAACCTGTTCTATATGATCAGAGATCCCATGAAGTAGAATGGCGAAACAAGCTATTGGCTGACTTAGGGAAGAGAACCTTTGTAAAAGTCTCATTCCGTTGGAGATGCATTTTTCTTCTATTCTGCATGGCAGGTTGGTTTATTCCTTAATGTGATCCGAGTGGCTTACTTAAGCAGAGATGTTGTCTTGCAGAACATCTTATGAGGATCACACCTATGTGAGTTCGAATGCTAGTTACATTTTATGAGATTGGGTGATCTCTAGATACTCATGAAAAGGCCAGGAGTTTGACTTATATTCTCCAAACCGCGGGGATGCTTCTGGCATCCCAGTATCAGTAGAGGGCTTAGGTGAAGCTTGTTCGCACAAGACTGACAATTCAAGGTTTAGTCCATTGTTCAGTTGTGGATGAGTTTAGCCTCTGTCCTAGGTGGATGTTCAACTTAACAGTCTCCATCAAAATACTGATATATCAAACAACAGTGGAACTGAGGACATTTCTTGTGTGTCTTGGCATTTGGTGGGGATTATTGGATATAAATTGGGCTTGCCCATTTTCCAATAATAAAACAAGGAAATCCCAAGCCCACAATTAATGCTAGGTGGAATAATACCACATGGGAAGTCTAGAGGAGTTTTACTCAACTTAAATAGGTGGGTCTCATCTACACCTGTTGTGAGGTTGAAAAGGAGGAAGACGAGCCACACACGCGCGCGCTGTCGCCGAGCCGAGCCAAGACGCGACGCGATACGCTGCGCTTGTGCGGTGCCTAGTTTTGCTGCCTGAAGTAATGACCACTGGTGGAAGCCGGCCATAATGGAGACTCTTGGCTTTTAGGCTTCAGGTGGCTCGTTATGACAGCATCTCTTGGCACTTCATCTTCTGGTGGCTCATCATGGTGGCTTTTGGCCTTTCCTCTTCTTCTGGTGCCTATATAAGGAGGGCCTCTCCTCTGTCTTCGGTGTGCTCACAAACCAGAACCAAACCACCACACGTTTCCTGTTGCTACTGCTTCAACATCTTCATCCCACACGCCTGCGCGCACAGGCTCTGGGAGAGCAGGCCTCCAAAACCACGCCCGCTGCGATTGTCTGCACGGATAGGCGGGCGATCAGGTTTTTGGGGAGCGCACCTCTGCGTGGATCGTCCGTTGTTCGCCTTCTTCCGGTTCGAGAACTGCTCGCGGATCGCACTACGTCAACATCTTTCTGCACCGACTTTGATCGACTACTTCGAGCAGCTGATCATGACGACTGATTAGAACGACACCACCGGTGCCTCCGGCACTGGTCCTGTCCCTGGGTATATCTCTAAAACTCTGAACTTTGCTTTAGTAACTTTGTTTGTTGCTATTGCTGAAATTGGAATCATAGAATCACACGTATATGTCATGTTTATTTTACTGAATTTCTGGATTATAATATACCGAATTCTGCCTAAATATCTAACATGATGATTGTCCAGCAACTTTGTCGTAGAACTTAGATCTTGGTGGCATACAGTGATGTTGTGATTCTTGTGTGTGCAAAATGCAGAATGTGCACTTGTCTATATGTTAAGTACAGACACGTGCAAATGATCTGAAGTAGAATCTGCTTTGTTTATATGCTTGAACGTTTTCTTGTGTATGCCCAGTTCCAATGCTGATAATCTGTTTCCTTTTTGCATGTTAAATTGTCAACAGTGTCTGCCATGCTCAAGTGATAGGTCGTTCACTTTCACCAGTTTTCATGGTTGACATCTCTGATCCTGCTGGTTATTCAATCCTCAGGTACTTGCCGGGTGCAAAAAACCTGTACGTAGAGGACGCACTCGCTTGTTGCTAGGTACAAGCAGATGAGGCATTTAGCGATAATGAATGTGCTTCTTGGACCTGTACAGTTCATGGATGATGATGATGTTGGTGGTGTCTCAGACGATGACCCTTTCGCATAGGATTCCTTGCTGGACTGCAGCTACAAAATCGCCGGTTTTTTTGTTTACTGCTTGTTGTAGTTAGCGTTCCTTGCGAACATCTCTGAAACACTATATAACCTAGTTGAAGAAAGACAGCTGTTCTGATCAAAAGTAAAGAGCAAAGAGTTGCTATCATGGTTTGCAACTCTGCCCAATCTTGGTTGTGTTAATAAGCCATGGTCTGTTCTTGATTTCATTCTTGGTCAGTTGACCTTGCTTGCTGGTAGTCGCCGCTACCGAGCTGTCCCCGTCGAGCTTGCCTGGGCTAGCTGATAGCTCTGACTTCCGGGAACAGTGGTACCGCACAGAACCTTGTATGCCTCGATGGTGTTCGATGAAACGCCACCTTGGTGAGAGTGAGACTACGGTGTCATGAGTTGGTTCTACGGTGTTCAACTGGTGGTCATCGACGCAAGGGAGCAAGCGAGTGTTGGTGACGCCCGAGCACTTGTCGCCGGCACTGGCGCGGGAGAAGGAGGTGGCGGCCGCAAGACCTTCGCGTCGACTTGTACATTCTCCTAGAAGCACAACCACCAGTTCATCAATCACCATGTCGGAGCTATGGTGCGTTACTTGCCTGTAGAGGTGGCTTTGCCTTGTTGTTGATAGTGTTTGTGTTGGTAAACTAACATCTTAAGGTACGCCACAACTGAATGGTTATAATGCCAGATGCCGATCGGCTTATGCAACGCACTTGAAATTAATCTCCCGTATACGCAATTATGCACTGATATAGCATTTCGCGTTAACATGGCAGGGAGAAATAGTGCTCAACTGACCACTACAATAAGAGATACACACTGAAATACTGCACCCCTTGAGTGTCCTTGTGAATGTGATCCTTCTGATGGAACTGAGTCATATGCTCAGAGTTAATTTCACCACTCCTTTATTCATTAGCTTAATTGTGGTGACAATCGTTAACTCTGTAGCTGCTTCCCTGAATTTTCACAATGTTTCGTTTCCCCCCATAATTCCTTCTTAACAAAATTTTGTTCACTGTGTAGTATCGGCACAAGAAATTTCAGTCATCTTCTATGGAGTCGTTCTTTTCGAAACTCCGCATCATGTTCATAGGCTTGTCAGATCCTCCTTGCTATTGGTGCTGTATCTGAGTCTGAAATCGGGAAATAATTTGATCCCATTCACCCCTTATTCATGAACAGCGAATTAGTTCTCTTGATATGTGAGATTGTTGTTTCCTACAAGAATTTCTCTAGACCATAAATCAAGTTCTGCAGAAGATATGATTTTTTCAGTAAAGAGCCATTGTTTCATGTGTAATACGGAAAGTGTGGTGTGGTTACCTTAAAGCGTATCACTTTCCGTATTGCCAGAATTAGTCCTGGCATGAGGCATTGAACATTTGTAACATCATGTCTTAAGGTGTAAATCTGTAAATGTTGGTAATGTGGTCAGTTTAGCCATGTTCCAATCAAGCATATTATTAGATCTTAGTACCTCTCCGGGTCCTGAGAAGTTGATCGATGTGCTGGAAGCAAGGCCTGGAAGAACCATACTGTGCACACGCACTCCATCTTCTCCAAGTATCTGACCTCTTGCCTTTTCCAAAAGACAAATCCGTTAGTTTGTGAAACATAATTATTGCTGTTTGTAAGTTGTTGTAGAGGTGAAAAGAGTGGTTACTATATATATCACCGATTAGAATGGAGTGAACAGAATGGAAGGGATTGTTTCGCTCTTACTATACAAAGATAGAATCGCAAAATCTTTTCCTCACACTTACTGGGTTATTGGATTCCATATCTTCCCTGTTGTATATCTGACCAAGATCTGATATGTTATTTGCAATCTGTATTGCATCTTGTGACGGCAAGTCCTGTCAATGTCAAATATTAGTCTAGCAATCTGTATATTCCTGATAGCACATATCGGCAAGAGTAATTCTTTTGCTGATGTGTACTGTTAAAGTTTTCCTTTGGCATATTTTCCTTGAATGCGAGATGATACAATGTTAATTGCACTACACCTACTGTTCTGTGATGCTGGTGATTTTGGAAGGCATACATATTGATATCATGGTGAATGGAGATGGTTTAACTTGTCAGGAATGCCTCTTACTGATGGGTTAGGCCTTGATTCAACTATTTCAACGTTGTTGTAGTGGAATGAGGCCTGGATAGCAGCTTGTTGAAGGAGTACTGAGCCAATCGATAGTGTTGGGGCGACCAAGCAACCCTAATCATGAAATCAGAATAGGGTTTCATATATGAAGATCTTGGTATGGTAAATTTTATAAATAACGCAATGATGATAATTTTACCATGCTTGCCTTCTCGCAGAATGCTGACAGTTCAGTTACTGTATCTAACTCAATTTTTGGAACATATACAACACTGCTTAAACCAAATGCCGCTGCCTGTGTATAAACCATTTTTTGGTGGACAAGCTATATTAGATTCCATCTCTCAAGTGTTCAGGAAGAGGTTGCCAAATCTAAAGCATTTTTATAAGCAACATGACATGGTTAGTTCTTGATCTGACAAGTTAACTAATTCATTCTGTTGCAGAATTTAGCTGAACTTCAATACATAAAAAGCTTATCCTGCATCTTCCTGGATACTAAATAGCGAATATGTAGCTCATTAACATACGATTTTAGAATGGCATTATTATTGAGGTCCTGGAATGTACATTGGGACTTTTGGATGCTTACGAAGCACATACAACTCTCAGATCAATCAATAGTGTATCTTGGATGACTAATAAGGTTATATTTTGGACAAAATTCAGTAGTGTTGTTCTAATGTTTCACTTTTGAGTTTTGAATGGACTGCATTTGTGTTTCATTTAGATTTATAATTTAGTACCTCACAATCTTACTTGACAATATAGCTTAGTTTTCTTTTTCCATCTTGTAGGTGGATAACGTACCTGTTTGACATTGTCATAAACAGTTGAAGGTTCACTAAAATCAACAACCACACCAGTTGCTCTGGACTGTAAAGAACAGAAATTTGCAATTAGCAAAAGGGGTGCACCAAAGAAGCAGATGAGAAATTTACAGTTTACAACGAAGTCTTCAATACTTGTGCTATGGAGCCCAGAACCATTGTGAGATCATTGAGAACCGGAATTTCCAAGGCTTCTTCCATGCCGCTTATCTAAAGAACAATGCCGGCATTTACATAGAGCAAGCACCTATGCGTTGGAAAGACAAAAACTAGGTACAAGGGAAACGGCGCATTGAATGGATGGTGAGTACCTCTCCTGCATCTTGGCCTATGAACTGAGAATCTATGGCTCCTGCAAGCTCCATTCCCCTTGCTTTACTTACTGCCGCTATTGCCGTCCTCCCAATTTCTTTTGTGGCCCCAATGATAACAACCTTTCCACCATTAGCAGGCTTTGCCCTCAGAACAAAGTTGCAGTGCAAGATAAGAACATGACTTTCGTAGAACACCAACTATAGTTGTACCTTGATTGTGCTCTGAGATGGCGGCATCTGCATGGAGCAGAAGACCTTTGCTACATTTCTCCTGGCAATCTTTCCGCATGTTCTAACGAGAATGGAGTGGCATAAAGCAACCATACTTTTGGAGAGGATAGAGCTAGAAGAGCAAGGGTGGTTCTGGTAGCTATGCCCTCTCGAGGTTGTGTTTTCCTCTGACCTGAGCTATCTTATCTTCTTGTGAAAAACACTGAGTGAGTGGCCTGAAATCATTTGGCTTACTACGCATATTATCAGCCTCTTTGGGCCATCAACTATGACAGTATGGTTAACAATAATGCTCCTTTAAAGCCGGAATTGCATTAATCACGCTAATGTTCAATGGCTGCTATATGCAGGTAGTCTAAGGCGTGCTGGAATCTGGATAGATGACCATTGCCCTGCTGTTCATGCCATGGTGGGTGTTGGTCCATGGTCCAAACTAGGCTTCATCAGAACGGCCGGCCAAGCCAGAGAAAAAGAGAGGGAGAAGAGAGGGAGAAGAGGAAGAGAAGAAGAAGAGAGGAGAAGAAAATTTAGGTAAATTTTTGAATTTTATTGTAGAGTTAGTTTATCAACAGCATTTAATATTTAGGAATTGTAGTATTTAGAAATTTTAGGATTATGTATTGTTTAGAAATTTAATAACGTGGTGTAGTATTTACAAATTTAATTTAGTATCGTAAGTATGTGCAAATTTAATGTAGTATTCAAGATGTAGAAATTTAATATAGTAGAAATATTAGACAATATTTCGAATTTAATTTAGTAGGGTTGTGTATTAGTAATTTTGTTATGCAAATAATGTATTAGGCAATATATATACAAATGTAATGTGGTATGAATTTAATTTAGTATGGTCGTGTATTACTAATTTTATTATGTTAGTAATGTATTAGGCAATATATACAAATGTAATGTAGTAGAAATTTAATATTAGACCGTATAGTAGGCTAGTCTAATCACTTATTCATAGTCGTATTTTGTAGATTGTATTTTAGAGTAATATTTTTCCGTCTGACGTTGCAAAGATGTCTGAGAAATTGTATTTCCAAATATTTTATGGAGATGGGGAGATAGCACAGTGGGGCGGATGGGTGGATCTATCATCATTTTCAAGAGTCGACGGGCATATGCGGCACGAGCGATAGGACATACAGGGTTTGTTGGAGTGGATGTCTCGGATGTTCGCTTGGATGCCCTGACTGCTCGGCTATGGGTCGAGCAGAGAGGAGCCGAGCGCAAGACCGCTTTTACGAGAGTTGATTCCCGTTAACTCGACGCCCACATGGAGGAGTTATGTTGGTTTTGGCTGAGCCGGGTTGGCCGCTCATGTTGTTGGCACAAGGTTACCCAGTAGCTCCATCGGTGTCGCAAGTTCGTGATGTCGGGTGGACATTACGGCGGAGGGGACATCAAATGTAGAAGGATGCGAAGAGGAAGGCGGCGAGGAGCCCGAGACGAGGAGCACGAGATCGGGCGGTGACGAAGGGACCGGGGCAGAGGAGACAGCGGTGGAGGCGCGAGGGGTGGCCGACGAGGGAGGAGGTGGAGGACATTGTTGACTTGATGGAAGAGGAGGACCGTATGCGGATGAGGAAGTCCTCGATGGTGAGCACTGACGAGGAGGACAACGCATTGATGCATGGGAGTATCGAGAACGAGGTGACGCAGGGCCGATATAAAGACAAGGAGGCTGATGGATGCGTGGCATCGGGCAATGTCTCTAAGGCAATTCGTGGTTGAAGTCCAAGAAGAAGGACTACGACGTGAAGTGCGAGTTGATTCGCGCTCATGGCGGTGCATGCATACCAGGAAGTGGACGGACATCGAAATGCTCCATAGTGATGGAGCATAATCGCGAAGCTGGAAGAAGCGAGCAGGACACCGCAACTGTCAGCCCACTTGGGTGGCAAATGTGTTTTATGGTCGATCGTGGACAATCCCCATCCGCAGCCTCGATCTATTATCACACCGTGAGGAGAGGTTTCAAGACAAGATTAGCTACGCAAAGGCATGGAGAGCAAAAGGACAGCCCGAAATATTCGGACGCACGAGGCTTCAGACGAATATTCCCCACTTGCTCAGGCAATCGCACAAAGGAACCCCGGACATCCATCGACCTTGCGGAGTTCTCGGTGTGCGCGGCACCGAAGTGGGTATTGCAACAGGCATTCTTCGCCTGGCGCATGCATAAATGCGCTCAAGATCGCCGCCTCGGTCCTTTGCATGGATGGCACATTCTCACGGGAAGTAAGGGCTGATTCTAATCGCGATCGCGGTGGATGCCAACAACCGTGTTCTACCGGCTATGCTGGCATTCGTGGAGGGGGAAACACGGAGAGCTCGGCATCGTTGAAAGAGTGAAGTCGCGCTTGTTCTCGACAGTTCGATGTTTGTCATCCATGACCGACATGCAGGTGCTAAGGGCGATCGTGGATATGCAACAAGGGTCCGCCGTCGTGGGAGCAAAGAAGTGGCTGATTCGAGGAGCAGTGTGCATGAGGCACATGGGTGCCAATTTTTTCCGCCGCTCAGAATAAGGAGCTTATGAACATGTTCAAGCGCTGCGGCAAACAGTAACCAACGGAGGAAGTTCGACGCGCTTTGGAAGACGTTGGACGAACTAACGAAGAAGCAATCAATGGATCCCAGAGGTACCGCTTAGTTCATCAAGGAACCCGATGGTGTACCATGAGCAAGGAGAGGACCCCACACCTTTTGTGCGCCGCCGATGCACTCCTCAAACCTCCGGCAGAGGCCGGTACCAAAGATAAAGAGTTCGTGGGTATAGTTGAGGGTGTCTTATTAGGGACACGAGATATTTCATTGAGCGATACAAGACCTCCGCAAAGATGTATGTCTGACAATCGATTGTCTTGCTCAACCGTTGTGTCTACCTACATGTCCAAGAAAACAAGAAAGGCGCAGACACATCGGGTTACACCGAGAGTGGCGTGGAACGGAGATACATTGCCGCAGCCCACGACGCATCAATCCTGCCGTCCGCTCATCTCCCCGCACTACTACAAGCGAGCCGCTCAACACGTGGCATCATGAGGTGTACGGTACCGAGTGGATGGATCGCTCACAACAAACCTCTCCGACCATCGATGGGTACCGACATCCGAATGTTGAAGATGAAGGTCGGGCGCCAAGGACAAGGCGCATTCGAACGATATGGACGAAGTCCGAGGCGCGCCGCAACCGCGGATAATGTAACTTTGCATGTTGTTCCCATCGTAATGTACGTTGTAATGTTCGATGTAATTTTCAATGTACTAGTAAGTTGTTGTTCGTGATCATGTTATTCTCCGATGTCCCGCTTAGTACCTACGAGGATAATGTAATTCTCGACGCTGTGTGCCTCGTCGAACATGTCTTTGTCTTTCGATGTTTGCAATCCGAGTTTTTTTTTTTGCCTCCACACTTCGGTTGTATTGTTTGTTGAGTATGGTACAATTCGTTATTTCGCATTTCATTTTGTGTGCACATGTAATTACCGATAAACTTTGTATTTGCTTTGTAAGTGCCACGATGGCGCGACCTTGCCTCGAGCCCGGACGTGATCTGGCCGATGCGACCCACCGGCCTAGGTACTCCGCAGAGGAGAACCGAGTGCTAGGGCCACTTCGACCGAAGTGCCTGTGGAGCCGCCGCGATCGACCCACCGGGTTCCACTTAAGTCGCGAACGCTTGCACTTTTTACGCATACATACTTACTCGTGAATGCAATTCTAACTACATGCGCAGGCAAAGAGCGGTCCGCTTACTTCCTCTTTGTAGGATGGTGGAGTCCGTGATCGCCTGTTAGAGGGCAAGGAGGTGCCGCGGTTGGGCACGACCGTCCTCGCCGGGCCACACTCGTGGACCGTGGAGACCGAGACGCACACGCTCCACCTTCCGTCGGAGAGATGGCTCGACGCCGCAGACGTGTCGCACTTTAGGCCTCCCTTGTGCGGGCTCAGCACGTGGCCGCACGACGCCCGCGCCACGCGGGCACGCCGAGTTGTCCGCTTTGCCGAGGTGCGCGCACCCCGGCAGCCCCTACCAAATTTCTTAGGAGGCCGAGCGCCACGGACCGACGAAGGCGTGGTCGCTCAGCCACGGTGAGTACCTCTTTCTTTGAGAATTAAAATAGAAGCGCCAAGTTGCCGATAATGTTTGTTGCGAACGCCGCAGTCGACCTTCTCCACCAAGACGCGGAGGAGGCGGACGGGTTCGCCACTTGGAGGCATACCTCCGTTGTTGTTCGGTATGGTGATGTTCCGCCCTCCCACGGAACACGGTGGACCGTCACCGATCGAGTACGCCAAAGACATCGCCGGTTAATTTCGTGGATGAGGTAACACACCGGGCCCAATCTCGCCTCAACGGAGCACGCCTAACTCCCCTTGTAAACAGGTGATGCAAAGGGTCGTGGGCCTCACCGTGCTTGGCGGCGACGCACAGAGGTCCTGCGTGGCGACGCCGTTTCTAAGCGAGCACGACGCGACGATGTCGCCGCGCCCTACTCCTCCGCCAGGTCTTGGGAGCGCTTCTCCGCCGGCAGCTCGTTGTTGACACGACACCGCACTCGAGGAGCTTTACGAGACGATCGTGGATCGCCCACCATGGGCCACCATCGTCCGACGCATGTGTGCACGCCTCGTATCTTTTTCCCCACTAACGCACTTGAATAACCTTCGCCATTTCTTATTTCTCGCAGCGGAGGTTGGCTCAAGAAGACATTGTATAACTCCCGAGTTAGTAACATGACAGGTTATCACTATAAATTGTTCAAATCATTTATGCATTGCTTGCCTATGCCACACGACGTGACAACACACCAACGTTTGGTGCACCTATCGCTCTAGTAGGGCGATCGCCTAATGTGAGGCGATCGCTTACATGGGGCAATCGCCCAAATATGAGGCGATCGCCCCATACCCGCGATATTCGCCTTTATAACATTCGCTCACAAGCGGTCGCAAAGAACAATGGAGAAAGAATAGAGGGTGAGCATCAATCAAAATGCCGAGGCGCAAGTGCAAAGGGTAAGGGAAGGCAAAGGAACAAAACGCAACACGGACGCACGAATTCGGAGGCCGACTACTCGAGGTTAGAGGGACTTGTCGGAGCGCACGCGAGAAGCCACAAGGTAATAGGTCGCCACTCGCCAATCCAACAGTAATCACTTTGTTTTCGAGCGTCCAGTGTTGCTTGCTCTTCTACAGTTCTACTTCTTCTTGTTGGAACAGAACGCTACAAATCTTTGGGACAATCTTCTCTTTATTACTTCTCGCTCTGTTCAATTACAAAACTCAGGCATACCCCTATATTTATACCCAAAACTACAACCCTAAGAAACGGAATAGGATTCTACTTCCATGTCCTAGTTGGACTCCTCATCCTAAACTTTCTTAATACAAACTTTCCAAACTAAACCTTTCCTATTACAAGATTACTACTAACATTTCCCCCCCTAATCTTGTAATATCTTTGATCACGCCGATCTTCTCACTCATCTTCAAGAACTTGTTCAACTCGTTCCGTGTGTCTCGCCTGCGTACATGAAACAACGTCGTGCTCTTCCGAGTCGCCTACACTCGCACCCACCTTTGCGCCTTCCTCGACGCTGCTCGCACTCCACTGTGCCTCTGCGCTTTCCTCGACGCTCAGATCGCACTCCACTGGTGCCTTTGCGCCTTCCTGACGGCCTGTGTTGCACCAACCTGGTGCCTCTGATACCAATTGTTGGAACAGAACGTCAAAAACTCTTGAGACAATTTTCTTTTTATTACTTCTCGCTCTGTTCAATTACAAAACTCAGACATACTCCTATATTTATACTCAAAACCACAACCCTAAGAAACGGAATAGGATTCTACTTCCATGTCCTAGTTGGACTCCTCATCCTAAACTTTCTTAATACAAACTTTCCAAACTAAACCTTTCCTATTACAAGATTACTACTAACATTTTCCCCTCTAATCTTGTAATACCTTTGATCACGCCGATCTTCCCTCTCATCTCCAAGAACTTATTCAGCCCGTTCCGTGTGTGCGCGAACTCCTTTGCGCTGTCTCGCTTGCGTACATGAAACAACGTCGTCCTCTCCCGAGTCGCATACACTTGTACCTACCTTTGCGCCTTTCTGACGCCTGTTTTGCACCCACCTAGTGCCTCTGCACCCTCCTGACGCCTGTACTGCACTAACCTGGTGCCTCTGCGCCTTCATGATGCCTGTTCTGCGATATTACGGAAAAAACACGACGCGAAACAATAATACGCCGAGCGTTGAACTCTTATTGTTTTCCTGATTGTTGGCACAGCCCTCGCAACCACCTATTGCTTCAGCAACGTCTCTTCATCGAGCTGGAACTCGTCCCCTTAGAAACGACGTACGCATGTCGGGTGACGAGCTCGGCCACCTCGGTCTCGCCGACTACTTGCTGGGCAGCTTCACGGCAACGAACTGGTTGGCCTTGGTGTCTCACGCCGAGTACACTGCGCCGTAGATTTCCTCGCCTAGCAACTTGAGTCGCTCACAGACTTGAGCAATGCGAAATCGCGAGACAAGATCGTTTTGTTGCCGCACGTCCCACGCTGCAGCCACCTCACGTGAGTTGCTTCTGCTTCATCCGAACACCAGGGACTTCTTTCCTGCAACTGCTACCATGCACATGCACGTCTCCTTTTTTCTTCCTGCTTCATGGCCGCGAACTGCATCTCTTCCGATGGTTGATAAACCAGTTGTTGATCTGCTTTTGCTCCAAGCCCGTCGACTCGGCCAGCGCGATCTTCTCCATCTCCTGCACGCATGCAACGGCACCATCTGTGCTGCTTGCTATCTCCTTATGCCTTCTCTCTCCTTGTGCACAACCGCAGTTCACACGCACAACCACTGGCTCATGCTAGAGCGCGCGACGCTGCCTCCTCGACAAAGCAACAGCAGGCGCGGCCGTCCCCATCCACCAGTTCAACTAAAACTATGTGGCGAACCTCACCATCGGCACGCCACCACAGCCCACGACGGCCTCTTTTTCCTGCGCCGCCGGTTTTGATCTCGGGTGCCACCCCCAGGAGTTTCCTCCTCCCGGGGGCAGCGGGTTGATCTAAAAACTTAGGCTCTGATACCAATTGTTGGAACAGAACGCTACAAATCTTTGGGACAATTTTCTCTTTATTACTTCTCGCTCTGTTCAATTACAAAACTCAGACATACCCCTATATTTATACTCAAAACTACAACCCTAAGAAACGGAATAGGATTCTACTTTCATGTCCTAGTTGGACTCCTCATCCTAAACTTTCTTAATACAAACTTTCCAAACTAAACCTTTCCTATTACCAGATTACTACCAACACTTCTAGCTGTCTTCTCTCCCACTCGCACCCTCGCAAAGCGCACACGCGATTACACGAGTGAGAAAGTTGCTACGCGTTTGATGATTGAAATCTTGATCGCAGCTCTGCTCTGGCTCTGCGTCTTACCGATCGCCGTCGTCGAGGGGGAGAAGAACAAACGAGGAGGAGGAGGCGGCGGCGGCCGGAAGCGGTAATGGCTACTTGACTCTACACTAACCAATTAGCTTTCTCTGTTCTAGTTTGGCAACATTGCCGTACGTAGTCGTCTGCGCCGTAGAATCTACTGCTACTGCTCGCGCGTTGCTTTTCCATGGGCTCCCTTGTTTTGTTCGTCTTCCAAGCCAAGTAACCGCTATTGCCTCCGCCTGTCTTAGCTTTCGATATATTTCTCGCCTGCTTATCTTATTTGCAAGCAGTCCACTACATTTGAAAAGAACCAAATAATGGTTTTTCGTTTCTTTTGGAAAAAGAATATTTCTTCGGTGAATTGCAAAAGGCTCCCTTTCTAAGGATTCTTACTGTAATTAAAGGCACCCTTTCTAAGGATTCTTACTGTAATTTCAAGTGAAGTAAGGGCCACTTATGAAGGAAACCCAGTAGCCGCCCGCCGACACCGACGGTGCTTACGTCGCCCGCCAAATGCCTGAGCTGATGATACACGTAATCTTAGGTCCCATTTGAAAAGAAGGATCACAGTAACATCTTAGATGCCCTGATAATCAGTCTTCGTGTTTTAGTGTAACGTAGGAATTTGTAAGGATTTAGTTTTTATGGAAAATTTTCCTAAAAGGCCGTTTGGAACGAGTCCGGCTCTTAATAGATGCAGGACCAATCACCGAATGCCAAGTGTCCACTTAAATATAGAAAATCTTAACGAGAAAGTTCCGTGCGTAGCCTCATCTTATCTTTACTTCTGTTTCTTGCTTCTGCCATCCTTCCTATATTATGCTCTATAGAATTCCTGCATGGGGAGCTAGCTCACGTGTCCCTTCGAGCCGACTTGGCTCGAGCCATGAGCCGAGCCGAAAAAATATTTACGTTTAGGTTTTTTTTCCGAAAAAATTACATTTAGGTTTTTTTCTAGAAAAAAATACGGTTAGGCTTTTTTCCCGAAAAAGAATATATATTACGCTTAGGTTCTTTATGTGTTTTTAGGGCTTGCGTTCGGGTCCTCTTTACCATAAAATCAAAATTACGTTTAGATCATTTTTCGGGAAAAATTACGTTCGGATCCTTTTTCCTGAAAAAAAAACATACATTTCATTTAGGTCCTCCTTTCGTTTTTTTAGCATTACGTTTAAGCCATTTTTCGAAAAACAAATTTTTGTTTAGGTCCTTTTCGAAAAAAAAAAGTTTGTCTTTTTTTCTGTTTTCCGTTTTTCCCGACGCTTTCTATTTTTCGTTTTTTCCGATGCGGACCTTCTGTTCCAGCGAAATTTCAGATTATATTCTTTCAACTGTTTCGTTTGTTTTCTCGATTTGCTCACGTAGGAAGCGACAGTCGCACGTTTTCTCAAATTTGTTCGCGTGGGGAGCGACGATAGCGGCGTGTCACGCCGCGCTCGATTTTCAGTTACTCAGACTTGCGAGCGCGGAGGCGATCACACAAATGAGGGTCGACCTCCTCCATATCCTTCACATTTGCTCCAAAGCCCCAGCCATGGCCTTCTGCGCTTGACGCCTTGACGTATCAAATATCTGCATTCAGTTTGAAAGCACACAAATATTCTCAGATTGACGACTCCTTGTCGACAGCCATGAGAGACCACAGCTTTAGTAGCAGCTCTCGATTCTATCGCTTCATAAGATCTTGTCCGAGGTACTTGCCGATCAAGTATATGCCGAATCCGACAACCACATAGGTGCTCGATCTAATCCTGTGGTGCTCAATCTGATCGCTTTGCCTTGAACCCAAAAAACATCCGGGCACGCTGACACGTGGCCCGTGAGACGGGCTCGCCTTTGGATGATGCCCGCGCCACGCGCACTCGAGTGAGCCGAGCCCGACCCGATGCGCCGAGCTTGGGCTCGGCCGGTTTCGGTTTCCGGGTCGCTGATGCGGCTCATGGTGCCGTCGCCGCTCAGTGGCTGACACCCTGGGCCCAGGTAGTGGTGCGTGGTCGCCTCGCCTCGCACCATCCGCTGACCGCATGTGTGCCGCGCGTGTCCATTTGCCACGGCGCCGGCGCCCCCACGCGCGCTTGCTTTTATCTATACCCCTTTATAATGCACCTAAGCAATTTTTTCTACGTCCACCCTAAATAATGCACCTCATTAGAGATGGCCCAATGTTCGTGCACCCAAAGAAACGCCTCGTAAACTTGCATTCATCAAAATGAACGCCTCGATCTTTCCTCGCTTTACTCACCCACATCCGATGGCCATTATTTAGTGTGTCTAATCATCCTCGTGGCCCACAAATGCATCTCTCCCACCTACATATTTGGAAGGAGAGCGAATTAAACAAGGAAATAAATAAGGAGGATCCGCATGCAAGGAAACCAGACTTGAATTTTTTATGGTCAAAATTGTATGCATTTACATATTTGGAAGGAGGGTGAATCAAACAAGGAAATAAACAGGAGGATCCGCATGCAAGGAAACAAGACTTGAATTTTTTATTGTCCTGGCATTGTGATCGTATTTTTTTTCCGAATATGACCCTTCTCGAGATTTTTTTACGGATCTAGCCCCATAGATATTTTTTATCTAAGGAACCAACGATCGTGGAGTGTCGCTTAATTTTTTCAATTTTTCTCGATGGAATGGCCGTGGCATGAAAGCATCGCTTAATTTTTATCTTTTTTTCCTTGCGGATCCAGCGGTCGACGAGCGCAGTTTATTTTTCCATATTTTTCCGAAATCATCCCTGTGGCCCACAATAGACCTTCTCTCACCTCCAGCATCAACAAGGAAAAGGAAATTGGAATCAAGGAAAAGGAAACAAACGTCCTGGAAAAGGAAAGGACCATACATTACGTGCTGGGAAAAGGAAACCGGGAGATGGGGCAACGCGGCCGAGAGAACGCAGGTCTGCAATGGCTCCACGGTCGCCATCGGTGGCTTTGCCGACGCGGCGAGGTTACTGGTCAGCGACCTCACGGCCGCCGTGCCTCGGCAAATTTATAATTTAATTTTTTTTAAAATAATTTTATTAAGTACAAAATAATCGAAAGTTTTTTTGAGAATTTTTTAACCTAATGTGCTATCTTTTTCAAAAATCCTTCTATATTTAAAAAAAATGAAGGCAACTCACCTGTAGCTTCTTCTAGTGCGCACCTAGACCAGATAAGCTTCTTCTCTTCCCTCCTCCATTAAAGCAAGAAAGAAGCTCCAAAGCTCCATCAATCCCGCATCAAATCTCCTCTTTCCATCTATGGTGTTAATTCCCAAATTTCGTGCTCTATTGCCAAAATTTTCTCTCAACTGATTTGATCCCAAATTATGGTTTCCATAAATATGCTTGTTTCGGGCTATAAAGCCATGAGCTCTCCTCCACCCCATCGCATTGCGTAAATCCCAAGTGCTTCTCTTGTAAAGATCGCGGATTTTGGAGATAACCTGCCATCACCGTCATCTTTCCCGCCGAAATTCACCGCAACCGTGACTCCTCCTCAGCAGCGCCGGTCTTTGGCGATCTCGCCGCACTGTCCGACCATCGCGACCGGCCGTGGCCACCCCGCCTTCCTCTCCTTGCGCTGGTTAACCCCAGAGCACGCTGTGCTTCTCCGAAGCTGCAAAAAAATAATCTAAAATCGTAAAATTCTTTTTCTTTCTCTTTCTTGATTTAAAATCTTTGGGAGCCCGCTGCCCATTCGACCTCCATTTAGTTCCGTTTTCTTTCTAAATTCATTTAAAATTCTAAATTTCTTTATTATTAAGTGTTGTATTCATACTTATCTTCTCATTTAATTGATAAGCGGGTGTACTGCCGTCGTAGCGTTAGCATAGGCACTATACTAGTCCATAGTAAATTTCACGAAATTATGTGTTTTTTACAAACTATAAGAAAATTACGTAATTCAGTTTTTATTTGACAAAACTATAGATTTAAGGAAAATATTTATTACAAAATAATGATTTTAGAATTGAGTGTTTCTTATAACGGTTACGACAGTGTAGATCTACATAGTAGCCTCACATACTCCCAAGATTTTGAGAAAAATCTGGTAATGGTTTCAGATGAAATTGAGAGCATATAGAAGCTTTAGAGGAAATATAAGAGGCAACTCAAAAGCTTTAGATAAAATTGAAGTAGCTTCTCGACCAGAGTCTCGAAGCCTCAGTCACTTTGGAGTGCTCCGCCATGGCTGATCAAGGTTTATTTGGCCCTGCAGACATTGATAACGGTTGAAGGCTTGCCCTGCTTGGAGTGCTCCGTCATAGCTGCCATGGATATGTCCACTACAGAGAGAGGGGATGAGAAAAGGTCACAAAGTGACAGACATGGAAGAGGGATAGGCAACAGGAATCGTATAAAACCTACTGTTATTGTTGGGATGTGTTGGCGTCAAAAACTTGATGTAGGGTTTCGACAAGAAGACACCGCATTTAACACCGGTTCAGAGCGTGCTACCGATTTGACTCAGAATCGATAAGGTAAAAACAAAATTCAAACAAAGCCGATCGTTAAGATCAATCGGCTTAAACTCGATCACTTGAAGCCGATCAAGATCAAGGTATCGGGATAAATCTAACTAGCCGATTAAGGCTAATCGAGGATAAAGGCGCATCAATTTCAAGAAGGCGATGCGCAACAAAATCGTAATAAACCAAACCAGGGTGTAATCGAGGATGATCAACAATTGGCGATGAGCAACTTTATTGATCAAAATCGATTACAAAGGCTAAATTACAAGAACTACTCCTAGTCGACAGGAAAAGTAGATGAAAAGTAAAAGCTAGTTGATTGTATTGTGTTGATGTCCTTTGCAGCTTGCTTTGGCTCTTCTTTTATACCCTTAGGCCGATCGTGTCCTACTACAACACGTTTTGAGTCCGTGATTCAGATCGGGCCTTTATCTTGGACGATTTTTTCCTTAAGAATCTTGCAGTTACCAAATATCTCGGATTCTTTCTAATCCTTCGTTAGTTCCCGTATCTTTGATTTTATTGCCTGATTTGGATAAACTTGCCGAATTTTAGTGCAAACATATGCCCCCCATTTTTGAGAGATGACTTTGTCATCTGTCAAAAATCACGATTATCGGCTTATTCAATCGGCTAACGTTTGATCTTCACCCATTAACCGCTGCTTTATTCGCGCCGCAAATTTCTGACATGCTGGTAGTGCGTTTTAATCGCCACGCTTTTGAAATTCACCTCCGCCTCTTCAAATTTTCACCGCTATAAAATGCGGACCCCATCTCTCGCTATTCTTCACGCACAAGCTCTCGCTATACTCATAATCGGCTTTTGTTCTTTTTGCCCTCTGTTAGCACAACTATCCTGCTTCAATCGGCTTGTGATTCAAGATCGGCTGAATGGATCCCTCACAGGTACTTATTCCTATTCCGCACAGCGTCGATCAGTTTTTCCTCAGACCATTAGGGAATTTAAATGCAGCCACAATTGTTGATCAAGAAGTAACTCGTCTCCCCTTATCGGCTAGAGGGTATAATATTGAGGGTTAAAGTTGGTATAGACGAGTAGCAGCCCAAAAAAGGGAGTTTTGGGAGAGGATGGGAATAGCGGAATGCATCCCCTTAAGTTTAGCCGATCCAGAGGCCAATGAGCCCTTAGTGGCCACGGCTTGTTATTTTGGTCGGATTCTTTTAACGCCTTCATGTTTCAGATTGGCATGGTTGGTCCGACTTTGTTAGATGTTGCTCGATTTGCGCTTGAGGCCGATGGGGAACAAGTATCGCCTTCAGTGCCAAACCCAAGTACAAATTGATTCAAAGCTAAGGGTGAGGGATGGTCTAAATATATAGCCAATAATAACAAGATAAATGGTCTAGTATCTGATGAAGAGCATGTCGCTTTTCTTAATCTTTGGCTAGACCGATTTCAATTCTCATGGTGCTTCACTAGGGCCAACCCAAGTATATCAAACAATGTTCAAGGATCGTGGAAGGTCGGTGGCTTTAGGAAAACTTTTCTAGGAGCAATGTATCAAATGATGCATGTCATCGAGTCGATATACATGCAGCCACGATTTTATCGTGGGGAATGTAGGCGGCCGTTGTGGTTTATACAAGTCCGCTATATTGCTTTTTAGCCGACCATTTGATTTGGAGCCACCAAGACACAGCCTTCCCAAGAGAGGACAACGAAGAAAATGCCATTCCTCGATATCAAGCAGCCGATCGCTTGGCTTAACGATTCATCATGTGCTCAGCAATGAAACCAAAATCACAGCAATAGATTCAAGGAAATACTTGTCCTTTTTCTAAATTTGAGTGATACAGATCTCGAGACAAAGAGACTTTTTAGCTACAAGAAGGTGGCTGATTTTCCATGGCCTTCATTTCTTCAACTAGAATCTGATAGCTCGCTATGTCCTCGGAGACTCTTGACCTATATAAAATCTTTATTTCCCCTTGTGTTCTTCATGCTGGTCTTCATACAAGGAATCGGACTTTCCAGCCATCTTACGAGTTTTATCATCCATCAATTTATGCGAGGCAACTTGGTTTTGGTCAAATAATTCCAAGTCTCCAACTCCTTGATCGGCTTGAGCCGAGAGCTAGAGTTCGCAGTATCACTTCCGCCGAAATTGTTCTTGAGGTAGCCGATGACCTATAGATTCAAACTCTGCCGCACTTCTTTCTAAATACCAGACGAGCGGGAGGTTATACACAGTGGTGGTCTGTTATTGCAAATGCTTTATATCGGTCAAAGTCTCCGTCTAATATCATTGCTGAGTTTTTCCCGAATCTCCCGGAGCCGACGCTAGTATCTAATGTCAACTCTAGCAGTGATACCTCATCATCAGGCTATACTAACACGAATATAGGTGTTCCTAGTGAGGTATCGGCTTAGAATCCAAATTTTCCATAACTTCAATTCGACTTGTCTCGGAATTTAATTTCAGATCTAACTTGGTTTTTACCTTTGTAGAAGACAAGCATTTTGGCTCCATCGGGTGATAAGAAACCCAAAAGACAATCACAAGTCGTCATTGCACGGTTATGCGTCAGATCCTTGGGCATACAAAGCCCATCTTTGTCGGATTTGGAGAAGCAAAACAACCCAAGAAGTTTCTTTATTGTCGGCTTTTATATAGAATTATCCCTTAGTTAACCAAGTCATTTGCTCGACAAATTTTCAGAGAAGAAACGAAGTATACTAAGGTCACGCCAAAAGGCCCCTAAACCTCTTGAGCAGAGTGGGAGAGTTATCCGACAACATCGACCACGGAGCGGTAGGTGATCGTGCACTTTTCAGAATGAATGTAAATCTTTGAAAGTTTTAAACGTGTTGGCTCACTCCATATTTTTCTTTTAGCCAACGCATCCGCCTAAGTCGCGAAGATCCTAGCCGATCTTCCAAACTTATCAATCTGCGTCGACCCTGCATCACAACCGACCCCAATTGCTCCAAGCCGCAGATCTACCGAGTCATCGATCCAACAAATTTTCTAGGATTTTCTTTAGCCGATCTCGATGACCCGTAGATCATGGCTATCGATGACTACGATGCCGAGATCGTGAAGATTTCGCAAGTTTCAAAGAAGCATCGGTGTGGTGACTTCGAGCACGGTATGAAAGAAAACTCAACAAGCTTTTTGATCTAGTTACAAGGCCACAATCGAGATCCCGACCAATAGCCAACCCATCCGTGATGCCATGGCGGCCGCCGGCCGACCTACCTCCTAAGCGATGGTCGCTTCTTAATCAGGTGCCATTTGGACGAAAGGAAGTCCGATGTGGAGGCAGCTCAAGCAAGGATTCAGCGTCGTCAAGCCCAAGAAGCCGATCAGAAACTTCTGAATGAATTGGTTGATGATGCTAGAGCCAAAAAGCGTAAGTTCGATACCAGTGCTCAAAGAACTTAAGTCGATTTAAAGAGTCCTCTCCAAGTTAGAAAACGAAGAAACTTCTCCCGAAGAACGGCCAAATTGGAAAACAAATCGGAGAAGGTCAACAAAGCTTGGAAATAATGCGTCGAGCCAAGGAGCAAAATCGAGTATTGCGAAGCCGCCGACAATGTGACGAAGCAATCGCCAAAGTCAAGCCGCGTCTCTAAATGCAAAAGATGATGATCACCTACTTGATGAAATCCAAGAAATTATTGCAAAGGCAGCAGGTGCTTTGTCGGCTTTAGGCGCAACTCTTCCTGATTCCGGCATCCGATATTAAGTCTCGAAATGTAATTTTTACTGGTTGTTTTGAAAACATTTGCTCAATGTTTATTCTCAATGCTTTGTAACTTGTTATGTTTGTAATCGCTGTTTAACCGATTCATATTTTATGTTTAGAGTTTGCAATCCTTTCAACCGATTAACAAGATCGTGTTAATCTCGCTTTGAACAAAACCTTTAATCGGCTAGGCTCCACCCAAACACTAGGGTAGTATTTCTTCAAATACTTGCCATTAATAGCTTTTGCAGCATGCACTTCGAGTGTTTCCAAAGAAATACAATTTCCACCGACTAGCCGATTAATTTTGTATGGCCCTTCCCACGAGGCTACCATTTTCCAAATCGGTTATCTTTCGAGCCAATGGGCGATTGTTTTCCATACCAAATCGGCTAGATCAAAAGATTTAGGCACGACTTTTTATTATACGCTCTGCAACTCGATCTTATTATTCTTAAGCCGATCAAGCGTTGCCAAACGAACTCCGCTTAACTCATCCAAGCTATCGACCATTAAATCATTGTAATCTTGAGTCGACAAACCATTTTGTCCGCTATTCAGACGACTCAATATTGATCTCCACAGTAGAACGGCTTCTTGTCCATACACCAATTGGTATGGTGAAAGTTTTGTCGCCCGTGATAAGATAGCCGATAAGCCCAAAGTGACTCGATAGAGTCGAATGCCAATTCCTCGCTTCTCATCAATTTTTCTTTTGATTAATTTGATTAACGCTTTATTAGATGACTCGGCCCGTCTGCTAGCCCGAGCGTAATATGGCGAAGAGTTTAACAATTTGATACCTAGACTCATTGCGTAACCTTGAAATTGTTAGACATAAATACCGCACCTTGATCGGTCGTAATTGTTTGCGGTATTCCAAACCGATGGACGATATGTTCATTCACAAAACTAATCGCTTCAACATCGTTACTTTCTTAAGTGGTATAGCTTCACCCACTTTGAGAAATAATCGATATGCCAAAATAAATTTATGGCCTTTACTCAAGCAGAAATATCCGCCGATTATATCTATCCCCAACCCCGAACGCCAAGGTTTGATAATTGGATGTAAAGCCGATGTTGGTGCTAATTGTATGTTGCCAAACTTTTGACACGCTTGACATCCTTTATAATACTTGAAACAATCTTCTAGCATCGCCGCCAAAAATAACCTGCTCGCTTGAGCATCCATTTCATCTTATGTGCCGATTGATGAGAACCACGATGCCTTCATGCACTTCACCCATCGCCACTCGAGCTTCTTCACTTGAGACATCTTAACAACAAGCCCTCCATAGTCCGATAATACAAGATATCATCCATAACAACATACTTCAATGCTTGTTGCCGATCCTTCGCTCCGCTCGGCTTAGATGGGTCGACTAGATAATCTTTAATCTGTTCTCCGATCGGCAATATCCGCACATTATTGCTTTATCTATCGATTCAGCTTCGACTTCGCCAACATCTTTATACCCCGATGCTTGTTGGGCCAAAGCATTAGCTCTATCGCTCAATTCTCGAGGAACATGACCGATAGAAAATGATGTAAAAGAGCCGATGATTTCTAAGCACCGTTCTAAGTAATTCACTAACACTTCATCTCGACATTGGTATTCTCCTTTATTTGTCAGACTACTAATAGTGAATCACCATATGCCTCAATAGCACTCACTCCAATATTTTCTAACAACCGTAAGCCTTTGAGTAATGCTTCAGACTCGGCCCGTTGTTTGAGCATCGGCTATTTAACCGGAATGCAAATTCAAAGCTATGTCCTCTAGGTGAAGTGAGTACAATACCGATACCATATCCTTCCTCGCATACCGATCCATCAAAGAACAATTGCCATGGTGCGACCAAGACTAACTTTGCCGCCGTGTCATGTCCTGTTATAAAATCGGCTAGGACTTGTCCTTTGACTGCTTTGGCCGATTCATATGATAAGTCGAACTCGACCAAGGCGTAAGCCCATTTGCCAAGTCGACCTCGCAAAATTGGAGCTGACAATATATATTTTATAACATCGGTTTTACAGATGACTTTACAAGCCGATGCCAATATGTAGTGCCTTAGCTTTGTGCATGAGAAGTATAATGATAAACATAATTTTTCGACAAAAGGATACCGACTTCAAGGCCTAGCAACCGTCGGCTTAAATAAAAGATAACCTCTCTTTACCATGTACCTCTTGTGCCAAAACAGCCCAATGGTATCTTCTTCACCGAGACGATAATCTGAAAGGAATCCCTTTGAGGTGCAACAGGATGGAGGGTTGATAAATACCTTTTACTTCACAAATGCTTTCACGATCGGTTCCCATATAAATTCTTCATCGCCTTTTAACTTCAAGAATGGAGTAAAAGCACGAATCCTACCGAGAGGTTCGAGATGAACCGACGGAGGTAGTTAATTTTGCCGATCAACTTTTGTAATTCGTTTTTGCATGTTGGCGGCTTAGTATTGGCTATGGCCTTGACCCTTGTTTGGCTAACTTCGATCCCTCTTTCATGTACTATAAAGCCTAAGAATTGCCCAGCCGACACACCAAACGCGCACTTGTAAGGATTCATCTTCAAACCGTGCGATCTTATGTTTTTAAATACTCTCTCTAAGTCGGCCAGATGTTGGAAATCTTCTGCAGATTTTACCACTACATCATCTATATAAATTTCAACAATGTGGCCGATTAAATCGTGGAAGATCAGATTCATTGCTCGCTGGTAGGTTGCTCCAGCGTTTTTCAAGCCGAAAGTCATTACAGTCCACTCGAATAGCCCTATTGCACCGACATCCAAGGTCTGTCTTTGGTATATCGGCCGCCATGAGTATCTGGTTATACCCGCATTACCATCCGTAAAGCTTATGATCTTGTTTCGATCGGCGTCGATAAGCATATCGGCTATTGGCATGGGGTATTCGTCCTTTGGCGCCGCTTTGTTCAAATCTCTCAAGTCGACGCACACTAAGTTTTCCATTTTTCTTCATTACCGAACGATGTTGGAAACCCATTCAACAGATCGGCAAGGCCCGATAAACTTTGCTTCCAACAATCGCTCTATCTCCTCTTTATGACTTGGTACAAGGTCGATTAAAACGCTCGATATCGTTTAAATGGCCGATAGCCCGATTTTATAGGTAGCCGATGTTCCACCGCTTGACGGCTTAATCCGCATTTCATGATACTCCCAAGCTAAACAATCTTTATAATTTCTAAGTATTTTCATTAGCTTTTCTTTGTATTTCATATCTAGATTCGCACTAACAAAAGTTGGTCTTTTTCTATCATCACTTCCTATATCGACTTCTTAAATCGGTGGATGTGAACCCTTGACCTAACTTTTCGATTTCTTCGAAGTCTTCTATGGCTTCGTGGCTATCCGTTGTTTGCCGATAGCTTTGCATTTTGTCCTGTAGCGCCTTCAATGTTTTTCTTGTCCCCATCTACGCAACACTTCATTTGCCCGATCAAAGGTGCCAGCTTGACATCGATCGGCATAAGTCCGCTTTTGCTTACGATATGAAATCGCGATCGTCCAAAGACCTTGCCCGATATACACCCGGCTTCTTCGTGTTGCCAATTCGCGATCGGAGCTAGCCATGGCAATATGGGTCGATGTATCGGCCGTGATGACTTCAACTTCCTCTCCGCTCCATTGAACAAGTGATTGATGCATGGTCGATGGGATACAAAGAATTTGCATGAATCCAATCTTGTCCGAGCAAAGACATCGTAGTTTCCTTTGGCATCAATTACAAAGAACGCCGCTTCGGCAAGGTCTTACTACCGACGCTAGTTCGTGACCATGACACCTTTTGCTTCGTAGGGTCGCCTGTGAAGTCATTCGTAACCATGTTAGTTTTGATTAAGTCTTCATCGACTTACTCGCTTTTTTACATGTGGTGTATGGCATTAGATTCACTGTGGCGCCTCCGCCTACCAAAGATCCTTGATATCGGCTTGCCATTTATATATCCTTTCAGTACAGAGGTTTCAGATGCCGGTGATCGCCTTTGGGTTTTCAAAGATGGCGCTCAGACCGAGCATAATCGAGCAAGCGCCTCTTTGGCCGATTCGATTCGACTTTGAACTCTCGGCGGCAATGTGAACACCATGTTGACATCCATGGAGGTGTGTCATCTCAATCATGGGAGAATCAAGTCGCCACCGATTCAAATCTTCTTCGCTTGCTCTTTTCTTCTCCACTCTTTCTTGACGATCTCATTGGACGGTTCATTAAACACTTCGTCTCTCTCTTTCTCGCATCGGCTTCACGAATTTCTTGCGCCCTTAGCCTCTGAAGCCGTCGTCGTTGTGATTTGCTCAGCCCGATGGGCACCACCGGTTTAGGTTCCACCGGCCAGATTCGCCACCAAGTCTCCTTGATTAGAACTAGTCTTGTGTGTCTTGGCTTGGCTTTGTTCTTGATTCGTTTAGATAATCTTTCATGGACCGCCTTCGTGACTTCGTCTTGCTCTCTAATCGCCAGACATAGCCTATGTTTGGCCGATTGCGCTGGCCAATCGTCTCGAGGATAATGTTCCATCGGCGGTATACGGTGATGGCAACGCTATTCTCCTCTCCCAAAGAAATTGCCAAAAGGGACACTTTCTATGTGCCTCTCCACGCTCTTTGTGCGGTACAAATTATCCGACCGGCGGTATGATGCCGTGGTCACTGCTCATCCTTTCATACTTCCATTAATTGTGAGAACGTTGGACCAAACCTTTTGCGGGCCGCCTAGATGGAGATTTCTCGCTTGTACCATTTACCCACCGGGATTCCCTTGGGTTTGATGGTCCTTGAATTTTTTCCTTCTCGATCGGCTTCTATTTGTAAGGAACCGATGGTAATTTTCAGTGTCTGACCGCCGTCCGAGCTTGATTGTACGTCGACTTGTCGATCTTTTTTCTGCTCGTCTTGCATCGGCTCTTTTCCTTTAGCCGAGCAATGTACCATATTGATAGGAAACGGATCGACATCCACCTGCATGGTCGGCTCATCGACAAACTTCAACCGACCATCTTCAATAGCGCATCGATCGCTGACTCAAGATATTGCGTCATTAGTGTTATGTGAATAAGAATGATGCCACTTGCAATACTGCGCTTTTTGATCTCATCGGCGACGGATCACATGTCCCTCCGCAATCGTATTATCTTTTCTTGCGTATAAATCAAAAATACGATCGCACTTGGAAACATCGAAGAGTATTTGACCTCCGACTTGTTCCTAGTCGGTTTAAGCCAAGAATGTACTAAGGATTTCTTGATCCTTTTACCCATTCGCTATGTTTATTTTCGCTTCCTCGTCTTCCGACGAATCACTAGGACAATATTCAACCATATTGACCTTAGCCTTATCCTTTTCTTTGTTGTTACTATTTTTAAATCTATCATTAAACACCTTATTGCCGTGAATCGGCTTTCTTGAGCCGATACGCGATGCAATAAGTGGCTAAGGTCGTGAATTCTCGCTCACGAATTTCTCCCTAAGAGGAGGGATCAAACCTTGAAATGCTAAATCGGCGAGTTGATTGTCGTGTAACGAATAAAACACCGATTCCCGATTTCTCTAAACCTTTGATGTAACTGCTACCGATTCTCCAAACTTTTGGCGATGTAACTCAAATCTGAAATTTTAACTCTAAACCGCCTAAAAGAAGTATTCATGGAATCGGCTTTCCAAATCGCTCCATAAATGGACCGAATTCGAGGCAAACAAGTGAACCAAGTAAATGCTGCCCGTGATAAAGATAACGGAAATAACCTAATTTTTAACCTGTTGGATCGGGCCGCTTCACCGCATTGTGCGATAAAGCGCCCAACATGCTCCGAGGTAGTGATAGAATCATCCCTGAGAATTTGGCAAAGTCCGGACTCAAATTATGAGGGTAAGGCATGCGATCTATGTAATCGGGTACGGCTTTCTATAGCCGATCACTTTTCCTTTGGTTGTATGCCAAACCGATCCTCAAGGCAGACAGATCCGATCGGTCCAATTGGCATTATCGCCACCGCACAAGAGCCCTTGATAATGTCGATCATAATCAGATCCCGCCCCGAGTGCAAGCTCGGGCTGCCAATTATGCCGCGCCGTCGCAGATTCGATTATACCGATCGTGCCGATTATGCCTAATTTGTGGTTCCGCACCGGATAAACGGTTCGAGTACGCATTACCTGTGTGGACCCGGTTTCTAAGGTGGTAGGTTCTGGGGATATCTCTTGAGCCAATCGGTGTGAAACCGATTGAGAAAAGCGTAAAAAGGAGCCGACGGTGGTAGATTGATGGATGGATCATACTTAGCGGTGTCGGTATAGGCGTGGTAATGGCTCACCCACTTGACCGAGGATCCCTAGGCAATATGACCGTAGGTTGTGTGGGCATCATCGTGGGAGGTGAGGTCATAGCCGATGGTTTAGGGTCGGCCGTGTGCTCTGCGTGTTTTGTGATATCAAAAACAGGATAATTTGGCGAGCTTGTAGTGGGTCATGCAGCTTCGACGAGGCCAACTCTCGGCTATAGATTTAACGCTATTTGCTATCATCGGCTTAAGAGTCGCTACGAGCCGATGATTGGTTTATTAAAGCATGGTGCATGATTGGTTAATCATAGCCAATAATTCGCCCGAGCGGGTAGATATCGACTTACCGCTTCGCCGCACTGTGTCTCCTGGTATTGACCGTCGGCAGGCGGATTTCGTGTAACGCCACGCCTAGTCTTTTGGTAGCAATTTAGCATCATCTCTTCTAACGCGCTTTCCGATCTTCAATCTCTTGACGTTGTTCTGCGGTTAAATCGCCCATTGTTGGGACGATTATAGCTTCGTGTTGAGATCGACGGCGGAATCGACTTCCTAACGTAGACATTGTCCCACCGGCGTGCTAAGAGTGTGTTGGCGCCAAAAACTTGATGTAGGGTTTCGACAAAGAAGACACCGCATTTAACACCGGTTTAGAGCGTGCTACCGATTTGATCAGAATCGACAAGGTAAAAACAAAATTCAAACAAAGCCGATCGTTAAGATCAATCGGCTTAAACTCGATCAGCTTGAAGCCGATCAAGATCAAGGTATCAGGATAAATCTAACTAGCCGATTAAGGCTAATCAGAGGATAAAGGCAGATCAATTTCAAGAAGGCGATGCGCAACAAAATCGTAATAAACCAAACCTGCGGTGTAACTGAGGATGATCAACAATTGGCGATGCGCAACTTTATTGATCAAAATCGATTACAAAGGCTAAATTACAAGAACTACTCCTAGTCGACAGGAAAAGTAGATGAAAAGTAAAAGCTAGTTGATTGTATTGTGTTGATGTCCTTTGCAGCTTGCTTTGGCTCTTCTTTTATACCCTTAGGCCGATCGTGTCCTACTACAACACGCTTTGAGTCCGTGATTCAGATCGGCCTTTATCTTGGACGATTTTTTCCTTAAGAATCTTGCAGTTACCAAATATCTCGGATTCTTTCTAATCCTTCGTTAGTTCCCGTATCTTTGATTTTATTGCCTGATTTGGATAAACTTGCCGAATTTTAGTGCAAACAGGATGTACGGTGCGTCTTTCATCGCCTCGACCCGCGGCGCTTTTCCCTGTAGATTCACAGAATGAGATCCACATGAGCTTTTTCCTTTTATTCACGTGTGTCTGATCGCATCCAACAGCTTCACAAGCAGTAACATGACGAGGCAAGCCGCTACCACACGCGCGAAAGACTTTGGACCGTGTTCGAATGAATGATAATTCTTAGGAGATTTAGGGATTTAGTTCAAATTTAAACTAAATCCTAAAACATTTTAATAAAAAACCCCTAATTCAAACTCCCCCTTGCTGCTATTTATTCGGAATCCTCAGTAACCAGAGTTACCAGATGACCTTTGGTCGCACGCTAGCCCGTAGGCCAGAAGAAGCCCACAGAACACACGAGATGTCTCCTCCTCACGAAGTTACACATTCTTCCCCAATATGTCCTTCCATCCAATTCTCTACTCTAAAGTCCAAACACCTCATATTCACCGCCACCATGAGCAGTTCTTCATCGGCTCATTCACCATCACCGCCATTGCAAGCAGCCAGCGTCCCACACACTATTGATGCAGCATCTTCCTTCTTTACTTGTTGTCGCGAAGGAAGAATTGACAGTGACACCACAGCTATGGTTGGCATCACTAAGAATCACACCAGCAAACTCGACGATGAGCTCCTGACATGGTGTTTGTCTTCATCAATTGTGGCAACCACAAGTGTTGCTCCCTCATTCTCCTCCGAGCACTGCTCCCTCATTCTCCTCCCCGTGTCGCTCACGTTGGAGGGCTAGCGGCAAGGCACCAGGTAGGTCTCGTCCTCGCCACATCGGAGCCTACCAGTGATGAGACATCAGGCTAGCCTCCTCCTTTACTGCCATCGAAGCTAAAAACCAATGACCGGAGTGTTTGTTGTATGTGTAAGGTTTTTAAGACGTTGGAATTATATTTTTTAGACAGATTCTCGACATGTTGCAGTTCACAAGCTAAAATGTTGTATCCCCTCATCTAAATATTGTTGTTATTTTTTTATGTAGTAATATTTTTGTTGAGTGGATTTTTTCCTTTTTTCTCTCAATGTTGCAACAATCTTTGCACAACGTTGCATAATCGAGATTAGAATGTTTCATAAGCTATCTCAATTATTCCGTAGGAGAACAATTGAGTGTTTTTGTTGCACTTCGATATACACTTTGTTACATGAGAGATATTTTGTTAGATATATTAATTACAATTTTTGTATGTATTATCTCATAATGTTACGCCAATATGTACAATAAAAAGCTTCTCATCAAACTTCTTATTTCCATCGGACATCTGGTTTCTGGTCGTTACCTTATTTACAGGGCGCGAAAGCTTGTCGCTAACAAAGGCGTCGCATGCACGGTGCTCTCTCTGACGCAAGGGACCCACCAGGACCTTCCGTACCGTGGCGATTAATGATGGGGTCATGGGTTTTAAGAACGGGATAAGTTTGTTTTTTAAATAGCGACAGGAACTCCCAATGCATTAATAATAAAAGAGTCGAAACAGAACAACCAAAGTTCGGTGTGTCCAGAATTAAAGGTTATATAGGTACATAGACTGGTAGCCCCTAATCAGAAGCAAGGACCCAAACACCAAGAGAAAGAAGAAAAGGCTAGAAAGCGTGTGCGAGGTTTAGACCGTCGATACAGCGTGACTGGCGGGACACCTTGCAATTCGGAAAGCACTCTTACAGTTCTAAACATTCTGAACAATGGTATTGACCACTAGATACACTGAACGGTATGAGTTCATGAAAATCCTTGCATTTCTTTCTTTCCAAAAGTTCAACATGGTGACCAGGAAGGTGCCGTTCACCTCTTTCCTGCGCTCTTTTGGCATGGAGGAGCGGATTGTGTTCCATCCAGGGTTCACAAAACCGGCGAACCGCTCGAAAAACCGGTCTAATTCAATTTTTTTAAAAAATTTTGGAAAAATTTAAGTGCTCGGTTTTCGTTAAAAACCATCCGCAAAACCGTTTTCGATTAGTCGGTTGGTTTTCGTTGAAAACCGAGCGGTTTTTCGTGAAAAACCGCGGTTTTCGATTTTTTTTTTCAAAGTTTTTTTTTCTTATCCCTTCGGATTTTAACGGTTTTTACGGTTTTCACGATTTCGGTTTTTACGGTTTTTCGCAGTATAATCCTGGTTCCACCAAACAGTGAGAACGGGCCAAGTTAGGATCCAACTAGTTTCGCTTTTCCTTTGCCCCCTGGCAGCCTTGTGAAAAAGGACAGCGCGTTCACGGTCCAGTGACCTTTCGGCCATTCGTTTGTGTTAAGAAAGTACAGGGTCTTTTGATTGAAATACAAGAAAAAACTAGCAGTAGTGTCAGCGTTGCCAAATGGCAAGTCTTAGTATCTTAACCCTCTCGCCAAGTCTTTACCGCTTGCTTTTGCTGTAATTACTAGCTCTCCGATGAAAGGTCATAGTTATGACTAGGGCTGTAAACGAGCCAAGCTCGAACGAGCCTGACCTTTCAGGCTCGATCTCGGTAAAAGCTCGAGCCGAGCTCGAGGTGGAGTTCGAGCTCAGTGCTGAACTCGAGCTCGGCTCGACAGAAGCTCGAATAGGCTCGAGCTCGGCTCGATTAGGCTCGACAACAAGTAAACACAGACAAGCTCGGGAGAGGCTCGATTTAGCTCGATAACAATTATATTACAGACATCAAGATTCAAGCATGCAGCAAATAGCAAGTAATATTTAACCATTCAACAAGTAATATTTAACCATTAAAAAAACTAAGTATGAGAAATATTTAACCATGAGAGTATGAGACAATTAAACATACAAGTATCAAGTATGTTATCAAGGATGCATTAATGCATGCCTCTCCACTTCTCCAATCTCCAAGAACCAATATGATTTGTCTTAATAAGAGCACATATAAGTATATAACAAACTTGCAAAAGTTACGATAGTCTTAATAGGAGCAAACATACAAGTATGCATGCCTCTCCACTTCTCCAGAAACAAATATGACTATGTCTTAACTCTTAATAGGAGTACATATAACAAACTTGCAAAAGTTATAATTGTCTTAACAGGAGCAAGGATGGAATAAAACTTAATAGCTACATCTATTAGTAGTTCTGATAGTAGGAATTCGAGCTACTTGATTCATTGGCAAAATGTTGATGTTCCTTGGGAATTCAGCCATCTGACACAGTGACATCTTCGAGCAATTAGATTTTGCATGCTTAACAACTTCTAAAGCCCTGATAATCTGCAAAAAGACCACAACTGATGTGCTGTATCCATCTTTCCTTGGTAGCAAATAAAAGGAGGCATTCATCACAAAAACAAATTTGTTACTGGAACAACATTTCTGCTTCGGAATTCATACTACTATGAAGCATACCATGCAGGTAAAGTACAGCCTAGGGTACTTACTACTTAACCATTTTAATTCATTTTACCCAACCAATGTTTATTTCCATTAGATAACCCAGGACAAGAAATATGTACTAATAACTGAGCTGATTGGATAAATAATCAACATGATGCAAATCAGACAAAGACATGCAACATATAAAGAATATATATACATTGTAAATAGTTTCATGTCAATCAACATGCAGGGAAGTTATAACATAAACATGTGCTACCAATTTGTATATTTAAATTGCTTCAGTCAGAAAGATCTCTTATTTTAGCAAAAGAAAAAAAATCTAAAACCATTTGGAAAAAAGATACACAATCTGAGAACCATATGCTATAAACAATAGACCAGCTTCTGAGAACCATATGACATAACAATGTTTCAGTTCAAGTTCTTGCAGTACCATTGGAATGCCTAAAGACTTCATATCTTCCTCATTCATGTGGACCAAAGCCTTCATATCAACCTGAAAAGTGAGTATACATCAACCTAATGTCTAGAACATCCACAGTTTGAATATTGCCACATAAATCAACTGTACCTCTTCAGCCTGGAAATTTACACGACTACACGAGCTATGAAAGATCCCATCAAACCAATTCATGATTCAGACTAACAAATAACACTTACTAAAACTGTATAATAAGCTCATTTTACTACAGATTTGTAAGTTGAAATAGTTGTAGCAGTACATACCTAATATAGAAGACTAATTGCTACCAACCATTGAGATGGCTATAGCAGTCTCGATTGATGACAAAGGAATGGAATGAGCACATCCTCCTATACAAGAAGTAAATATATATTAGATGCACAACTCAATTATGTGGTAAAAAACAACACCCATTAACTTACCAAATCCTTTGATTTGTGGTGACCTCCTCTAATCCAACTAGATGCACAGACCAAAGCTTGCACAGCTGATGGAAGTAAAGAGCTACGATAGTCATCAACCACTCGACCTCCGGTACTAAAAGCTGATTCCGATGAGACCGTGGTAATAGGAATAGTGAGAATATCTTTGGCCATCATAGCCATTACCGGTAATAGGTGGGGATGGGGGACGGCGAATCGGGGAGGCGGGGACGGCGCCCGCGGGGAGTCGAGACTCGAGAGGTGTGGATGGCGTCGGGGGCGGGGAGTCCATGAATCGGGAGACGGGACTACGGGAGGGACCGAGAGCGAGGTGTGGATGGCGGCGGGAAGTCGACGAATCGAGAGGGACCGAGGGAGTCGATTTAGGGTTTGAGTCTTTGGGATTATGGGAATGGGAACGGGAACTGGGAACTGGGAAGTGGGAAGGGAAGGGGAGGCATCGGGCATCGGGTGTTGGAATTTGGTGCAATGTTTTTATTCCAGATTTTAAATTGAGGCAAAAGTAACAAAAGACTAGAGATGCATAAAACAGCAAGTAACACATTGTACTTCAGAATATGCTCAAGAATTGTATGGTAACGGAATTGTTTTATCGCTCAAATTACTTACTATTGGGCTTGTTGAAGAAAAGGAAGCGGTAGCAGACGTGGAAGTAGTCGATGTCGAGGAAGAAGCAGAGCGGTCGCGACGATGCTGCCAGAAACCTTATTGCCGCCTCGTGCAAGTGAACTCGCGGCAATGGTTCAGAGATACCGCTCACCCTCCTTCACGGTGCACGCCGAGGAGGAAGGCCGGCACGGTTCAACAGCGCAACACAACAGTATAGCACTTAGAGTTGAGGAGGAAGAATGGAGGAGGAATTATGTATCTCTGTCCTGGACGTCTCTAGGAGTTTATATACACTCGCACAAGAAATCGACTCATGATGTCAAGAATGCGCGATTACTAGTAACTGACAAATAATGTCAATTAACTCACTAGTAACTGATTGCATAATGACACAGAATTCAAATATATGTTTAAATCGCATTTAAACAGATTGAATGGAGAGATAAATGCAGGGTTCAGTAAAACAAAAAGGTGAATTCAAAGTGTCAGGATACACATTACGACGCGGCGCGGTCGCTCGTCGCAAGTCACAAGTCACGCGAATTTTCACGCGAAAATACGCGAACGCGCGCGCGTGCGTGTGTGTGTTTAGCCACTGTACACCCTATGCCATTCTCATGCCAAGTGTCATTATTCAAGAGGTGGCAAGGACTCCTCCTTTTAAGTTGCCTTTCCTCCACTTGGCTAGGCAATATGGTACTAAACCATGCATGCTTTGGAATTAAAAGAAATGGGCCACCCAATGGGCCAATTTCTAACAATCCCCCACCAATTCCAAAGCAAACAACAGAAAAGATAACAAAGATTGCTATACTGATGTATTGTTAATATACCAGTCTTTTGGTGTAAGTCCCGTACGGGTTGAACTTGCACCTAGATTAGCAAGGTTCATCCTCTCACAGCTGATGAATGGACTATGCCTTGAATTCACAGCTTTTCGTGATCAGACTTCACTTAAAAATCACAACTGATACTAGGCTGCCAATAAACCACGCCTAAACGGAGCGTTTTATGGTCATGCTCCTTATCGCTCATGAGCTTTCTAGAGAATGCCCAACTCGTGAACTGCGACCTCACAGCTTGAGCTCAAGTAGGTGTATTCATTATAGGTATCCCGTAGGCCAATACCTTTATTTTTTAACACTAGAATACATTAAGGCTTTAAGCCAACCTTCCAGATACCAAGAGTACTTTGTCTATTAGGACATGGGTACAATTCAATAATATATACTCTCTTGTTACAACATCAACTTGTTTTTCCCATTACCTAATTCACGGATCTCCGATCAGAAGATATGGGTTACCGTTGTGGTGTAACTCAAACGGGCCTCATGCCCATGTCCATAGACGCAATGGAAATCGCTTCCTTGCAAGTCCTTTTGTAAAAGGATCGCCGATTTTTCTCAAGACGAATATAATTCACAGCAATAACTCCGAATTTCTCAATTTTTGACAGCTTTAAGCCTACGCTTCACATGTCCGAGGACTTCATGTTATCCTTAGTACTCATAACCTTAGTCAACACTGCTTGGTTATCGCAGACATTAAGATCGCCGTATTGGTTTCTCAACCAATGGCAAGTCCAACAAGAGCTCTCTAAGCCATTCGGCCTCAACAGTGGTCGTGTCTAGTGCTACGAGTTCAGCTTCCATGGTTGACCTCACAATATGGTCTGCTTGCAAGACCTCCATGAAACCGCAAAGACCAAACTAAAGTAAAAATATAACCACTTGTAGCTTTGATCTCATCCGCATCGAGATCCAATTGGAATCACTATATCCTTCTAAAACAGATGGATACCCAAGATAGTGTATTCCATAAGATGTTGTGCCTCTCAAGTAGCGCAACACCCTTTCAAGTGCCTCCCAATGATCATCTCCGGGTTAGATGTAAACCGGCTTAATTTGCTCACCAAGAAATGAGATATCAGGTCTTGTGGCACCAGCTAGATACATAAGGGACCCAATAATTTGTGAATATCTCAATTGATCTTTCCCTAACCCTTGATTTTTCCGAAGCTTAACACTCGGATCGTAAGGTGTTGGGGAAATTTTGCAATTCTCAAAGCCGAATTGACTCAATATTTTCTCAGCATAATGGGATTGATGCAAAATGATCCCATCATTCTTAATCAATTTAATATTTAGAATAACATCTGCCTCTCCCAAGTCTTTCATATCAAAGCATCGAGATAAGAAAGTTTTGACCTCGTTAATTACAGCAGTGTTTGTTCCAAATATAAGTATGTCATCAACATACAAACACAAAATAACACCTTGACCCCACCATAACGATAGTATACACACTTATCTGCCTCATTAACAGCAAAACCAGCAGATGTCAAAGTTTTATCAAACTTTTCGTGCCATTGCTTAGGTGCTTGCTTTAGGCCATACAAGGATTTTAATAATTTGCACACTTTATTTTCCTGTCCAGTAATCACATAACCATCTGGTTGCTCCATATAGATTTCTTCCTCCAACTCTCCATTAAGGAAAGCTGTCTTTACATCCATTTGATGGATTGTAGACCATGGGAAGCAGCTAATGCTATGAGCACTCTAATGGTTGTTAATCTGGCAACAGGAGAATAAGTATCAAAATAATCCTCTCCTTTTTTCTGGGTATAACCCTTGGCCACAAGTCTTGCCTTGTACTTATCAACAGTACCATCAGGCCTCATCTTCTTTTTGAAGATCCACTTGCATCCAACAAGTTTGCACCCACTAGGAAGATCGGTGATCTTCCAAGTCCCGTTAGCCATGATGGAATCCATCTCGCTTTTGACCGCCTCTTTCCAATACTCAAGATCGTAATGCATAAGCCTCAAAGAGATTTTGGCACATCATCCACGAGGTATACAATAAAGTCATCACCAAAGGTTTTCTCAACCCTTTGTCTCTTGCTCCTACGAAGAGCCTCTGTGACTATATTATTATCCTCCTCAGAAATATCTTCTACTGGTAGTGTATCACTTATTGATTCAGAAATAGTGGTAGGTTCAACATTATTATTATTATTATTATTATAGTTTGATTATTCTCAGTTTGTGAAGTACTACCTGCTGGTCTCATAGGATAAATATCCTCAAAAAATGAAGCATCTCTAGACTCCATTATTGTGTTAGCAATAATCTCAGGAGTTTCTGATTTTACTACTAAAAATCTATAGGCCGTGCTGTTATGTGCATATCCTAGAAAAATACAATTGACTGTTTTAGGTCCAAGCTTTCTCTTTTTCTGCAATGGTATATTGACCTTTGCTAAACACCCCCAAGTTCGCAGAAAATTAACATTGGGTTTTCTCCCCTTCCATCCCTCATACGGAGTAATCTCACGCTTTTTAGTGATTACTCTGTTTAGGACAAAATTTGTTGTTAATATAGCTTCCCCACCACATTTTAGGCATACCAAGACACTCCAACATGGCATTCACCAAGTCTGTTAGTGTTCGGTTTTCCTCTCAGCCTACCCCATTTGATTGGGGAGAATATGGTGGTGTAACTTCATGGATTATACCATGCTCGTAATGCAATCGGGAGAATTCATGAGAGATATACTCTCCTCCACGATCGGACCTTAGTCGCTTAATTTTCTTTTCTAGTTGGTTCTCAACCTCGACCTTATAAATTTTGAAGTAGTTTAAAGCTTCATCCTTTGTTTTCAACAAATACACATAACAATAACGTGTTGCATCATCTATAAAAGTTAGAAAATATCTTTTGCCTCCTTTTGTCAACAATCCATTCATCTCACACAGTCGAATGGACAAGATCTAGTGGTGCCAAGTTCTTTTCTTCCTCTAATCCCTTGAAGGGTTTTCTAGGTTGCTTTGCTTGCACACAAGAATGGCACTTTGATCCTTTGACAATATCACATTTTGGAATTAATTGTAATCTGGACATTCGAGCAATGCTATCAAAACCAATATGACAAAACGAGAATGCCAAATATTGGCCTCACATTTATTCAAACCAGTTGCAATATTCATATTATAACAAGACTCGAGTATCGAGGCGAACAAGCCTCCACTCATAGCCTTTACCAACAAAGTTCCCATACTTTGATATTACAACTTTATTTGACTCAAATACTAGCTTATAACCATCCTCAGATAGGAGAGAACCACTAACGAGGTTCTTTTTATTGTTGGCGATGTCGCACGTTCTTCAAGTGGACAATCTTCCCGAAGTAAGCTTCAGATCCACCGTGCAACACCAAGAAGCGAAGCATGCGACCCGCTCCCCATTAGGACGGAGGAAGCCCCTACGCTCGATAAGAAGAAAATAAGGAAACATCGAACACACGTGAACATTAGCACAAAGATCAACCCACCAATCGGTGGATTGACATGTGAAAAGACAACAGAGAATTACCATACCCTCCTGAAGTCGAGGCCTCGCCTATGGTCACGTTGGCATTTTTCTTGCTCGGTTCATTTGTCCTGTTTTTGCGATAGCGACAGTCTTTTGCCATATGACCATCCTTTCCGCACACAAAACAAGTGATGTTCTTGATGTCCCTTTTCTCAATTTTCTTCTTTTAAAGCTATTTGTCTTGTTCGGTTTATGGCCTTTGAAGTTCTTGCCATATGATTTCTTCTCAACGACATTGGCATTGTTCTGATTAGAGGTGCTTGGTGCATCTTTTGCTCTCGCCTTTTCTTCCACATCAAGGGCTGCAATGAGATCCTCAACAGAAATCTCTTCCCTTTTGTGCTTTAAGCTAGTGGCAAAATCCCTCCAAGTTGAGGGAAGTTTGGCAACAATGCCCGCAGCCACAAACTTAGGAGGCAATGCACAACCCAAATGCGCAATCTCGCCAACTAGTAGCTGGAGTTCGTGTGCTTGTGCAACAATCGACTTAGCATCATCCATGCTAAAATCAAAAAATTGCTCACACACATACAACCAGCGACCAGCTTCACTTTCGCATATTTCTGGTCAAGTGCATCCCACAACTCAGTGGCAGATGTGTAGTTCATATACACATCATAGAGCTGATCTGCCAAAATAGTCAGAAGGCAGCCTAGTGCGGTGTTGTTCGCACCGTCAAACTGCAGGTTCTGGTCAATCGTAAATGGATACTGTGGGTGGATCACCCACCACAACCCCAATGACATGAGCCAAAACTTGGCTCTTGTCTGCCATCTACGGAAATTGACACCAGAAAACCTCTCAGGTTTCATTGCATCCGAAGCACCAGCCATTGCTGATTCACAAAAATATTCACAATAAGGTTTCTGGATTGTTGGAATTTGGTGCAATGTTTTTATTCCAGATTTTAAATTGAGGCAAAAGTAACAAAAGACTAGAGATGCATAAAACAGCAAGTAACACATTGTACTTCAGAATATGCTCAAGAATTGTATGGTAACGGAATTGTTTTATCGCTCGAATTACTTACTATTGGGCTTATTGAAGAAAAGGAAGCAGCGCAGACATGGAAGTAGTCGATGTCGAGGAAGAAGCAGAGCGGTCGCGCTGATGCGCTGCCCAGAAACCTTATTGCCGCCCTCGTGCAAGTGAACTCTGCGGCAATGGTTCGGAGATACCGCTCAGCCTCCTTCACGGTGCACGCCGAGGAGGAAGACCGGCGCAGTTCAACAGCGCAACACAATAGTATAGCACTTAGAGTTGAGGAGGAAGAATGGAGGAGGAATTATGTATCTCTGTCTTGGACGTCTCCAGGAGTTTATATACACTCGCACAAGAAACTGACCTCATGATGTCAGTTAAATGCGGCAGTTACTAGTAACTGACAAATAATGTCAATTAACTCACTAGTAACTGATTGCATAATGACACAGAATTCAAATATATGTTTAAATCGCATTTAAACAGATTGAATGGAGAGATAAATGCAGGGTTCAGTAAAACAAAAAGGTGAATTCAAAGTGTCAGGATACACATTACGCTGCGGCCGCGCCGTCGCAAGTCACAAGTCACGCGAATTTTCACGCGAAAATACGCTGGAACGACAGCAGCAGCGTCGTGTGTGTGTTTAGCCACTGTACACCCTATGCCATTCTCATGCCAAGTGTCATTATTCAAGAGGTGGCAAGGACTCCTCCTTTTAAGTTGCCTTTCCTCCACTTGGCTAGGCAATATAGTACTAAACCATGCATGCTTTGGAATTAAAAGAAATGGACCACCCAATGGGCCAATTTCTAACATCGGGGACTCGGGGTCCTCACCTTTAGTCACAAGTCACGACTCACGAGTGCGAGTGCGTGACCCTGCTGGCTGCTGCTTGTCGTCGGGTCGACCGGATGCGCGAGCCTACACGAAATGTTCGAGCTCGGCTCGTCCAGAATCGCGAGCTTGAGGACAGGCTCGAGCTCGGCTCGTTTGAGGTTCGAGCCGAGCTCGAATCGAGCTTCAAACGAGCCGACCTCGAACAGTTCACGAGCCTCGAGCTTTTTTTACAGCCCTAGTTACGACTGCGCTGCTAGTATTAATGTTCGTAGTTCAGGCTTTAGCTTTTCGAGCCTCACTGAACACGTTTTCTTTTATAAATTTAACCTTAATCTAAATATTTTCGTAAAAATAATAAATTCTCCGACCACGCAAGGAGCGACAGTCGGCTGTCACCCTCGTAAACCACGGAAGGTGTCCCACGACAAAAAAAACACGCTGTTACACATCGCTGGCTCGGCAGGAGCCTCCGTGATGAAGCGCTCGGCAACGGCAAGCTCCTGCCGAGCAATACTGTTGCAGAAGGCAAGGGAATTAAATTACTAACGATTAATTAAGTTACTAAGTAATGATAATTAGAGATTTAGTTAATAATTAATTAGTGAATAACTAATGACGACTTAATTAAATCACTAATTAAACCATGGGCATCAAGCCATCAACTACCTTCCGGCTTCTGCTGTTTTGTTCGTAGTTCTTGTTGAGGAACCTCGCTATCGAATAGTCCGGGGTTCCCGAACAGATCTGAAGTGGAGAAGGGCAAAAGAGAGAGACACGTGTTTAGGGAGAGCGTAGGAAATTCTTTATTGCTAATGAATTACGTGTACATGGGGGACCCCCTCCTCCTTTATAGCTCTCTAGGGTTTACGCATTAGGGACCACATGGGCCGGTGTGGGCTTCGGGTTTCTCAACACTACCCTTGGGCCCTTTGCTCGAGATGCATATGCCTCATTAAAACACTAAAAACCTGGAAAAATACTTGGAGAAAGAGTACATAGCATACGCATTTATGTAACACCTAATTGCCTCGTTAAAACCTTATGCAAGAAAACTTCATGAAAAACTTGCTAAGGAAAAAGAGTACAATTCTCCCAACTTCAATTGCTAATCTTCGAGATTTATGTTGGGTATTCATAATTCATGCTCAGATTCATGTGGGAGTATGTGACATATCTCCCCGAATCTGCACTTTCTAAGTCTCATCATCCCAATTCCTTTCACGCACCTTTCAAAGGTAGATCGGAGTGATTTAGTGAACAATCTGCAAGATTTTCACATGACTTAGTATGCAATATCTTGATCTCGTTCATCTTATGCAATTCATGAGCATAGAAGAACTTGGGGTTGATATGCTTCGTGAGATTGCTCTTCACATAACCCATCGTGCTTGGGCAACACAAGTGCATTATCTTCATAAATAATTGTGGGAGTTTGCTCAATGTTCAAACCACATGACTTACGGATGTGGTGAACCATTCTTCGAGCCATGCACATTCACGAGATGCTTCATACAAAGCGATGATTTCCGAGTGGTTTGTCGACGCCGAGACAAGAGTCCGCTTAGACGACTTCCAAGAAATTGCTTGTTCCTCCACATAGGAAAACATAGCCGGTTTGGGATTTGCCAAGATCTGGTCTCGATAAATACCAAAGATCGCATAGCCAACCAAATTCAATTCATTATTTCTTCAAGAATGCATCGAGGTCTTTGCTTCCTTGGAGGTAACGAAAGATGTCCTTGATCCCTTTCCAATGCCTTTTGGTGGGTTACGCATTGTACCGAGCTAGCAAATTCACGGTTGAATGCAATGTCCGGTCTAGTGCTATTCGCAAGGTACATGAGCGCTCCAATTGCACTCGGATATAGGAATTTCGCTCCCGTGACTTCCTCCCTCTTCTCTATGTATGGGTCTAGGTGCGCTTGGAGTGACCTTCCACCATTGGAGTCTTCGCAGGATATGCCTTTTCAAATCCAAACCTTTCCAACACTTTACGTGTGTAGGTTGATTGATGTACCAAGATTCCTCCTTGGACATGTTCGCAAGCCTAAACAAAACTTGGTTTTACCTAAATCTTTCATTTCAAACTCGGACTTCAAGTATGAGCATGCCTCTTCAATTTCTTCATCAGTCCCAATGATGTTCAAGTCATCTATATAGACGGAGATTATACGTAATCCATTCGGGATCGCCAGATAAACACACATGGACAATCTTCATTGTTTGTGTAGCCTTTCTTGCAGAGAAAGTCACCAGCGATTGTACCACATTCTTCCCGATCGCTTCAGCCCATTACAATGATTTCTCCAATTTCACATTGTGTGTGTGTTTCTATTTGCTCCATCTTGGTTGGGATAGGAATTCCTTCCAGTACTTTCATGTATATCTCCTAATCCAAGTTTCCATACAGTATTTTTGTGACAACATCCATTAGCTTCATTCTCAACTTCAAGTTGATCGCCATTGAGATCAAATATCTAAAGGTAATTCCTCCCATGACCAGGAGAATAGGTTTCTTCATAATCAACTCTGTGACGTTGAGTGAAACCTTGAGCTACAAGCCTTGCTTTGTACCTTACAACTTCGTTGTTTTCATTCCTCTTCCGAACAAAGACCCATTTGTGACCTCTGTGGTTTATATGGGGAGGTGTGCTGCATACGAGCTCAAACACCTCTCTCTTGTTGGAGAGACTAACTCGCAGTTGATTGCCTTTTTCCATGCTTCCCAATCTAGCCTTTTCTTGCACTCTGCGAGAGATGCGGGCTCTGGATCATGATCAATGATCGAGGCAATCTTCTTTCTGTAAGTATGCATCAACGTTATCGTTGCTCTATTCAGGATTCTCCTGTTATTACAAAGTTTATGGCCATTTCTTCATGGGGTGCTTCATGCACTTCTACTTGCTCTTCACGCTTTTCCCTATCGCAGAGCAAGTTCCTTTAGCTTTTCATCGCCTATGTGTGCGCACTCCATGCCATAAAGAAAATAATTCGAGCTTCTGCCTTGTAAAAATTTTCAAGGAAGTATACACTGGGTGCATGAATATTCGTGTAGTACAAATTGATTCATATGAGGGACATTTTTCTAATACCATTTTTCCACATGCCGCGTGCTTCACAATGCACAAGTATTCTTTGCCATTTTCTTCATTGGTTTCTACGTGAAAACCATTGCGCGGATGTCTTTAAAGCTTAAGAGAGTACGTGTTGATTCAGGTACAAAAGGGCTTCTTCAATTACCAAAGTTGTACCCATAGGCAATATAATAGTGGCTCTTCCCGAGCCGATTACATATGAGTCGCTTCTGCGATCGAGTAATCTTTCAAATTTTCTTCGTGATCGATTGAAATACTTAGACTCTCTTAAGATGGTATTTGTTGTGCCACTATCAACAATGATACGATTTCTAGATAAAAGAAATATAATTCTAATCGATAGAGGCAAAACAATCCAAATATTACTTGCAAAATTGAAGAATATTGGAATAAAGAATAAATTGCGATTTATTCAAGAAAGAAGTATGCTCTTCTAGAGCTTACAACCCTTTATTCAAAGAAAATGCTAACAACCATAATCTAAAAGAAATGCATTAAATGTAATCGTAAAATATGCATTAATTTCGCTTCTATATCATCTCAAGTTTTCTTCATTTGCCATAATCATGGTGCAAGATCGATGTCCGTGCTATTCTCGTGAGGATGAGGCAAGTGGGGTGTCTACATCCATGACATCATCTTCACCGATATTGGCGAAGCGCGCCTCTGCGGGCGTTTTCCTTTGCCTTCTTCTTAGTCCGATATGCGTTGATCGCTTCCTTGGATTCTCGACATATCTTCGATTAATGTCCCCAAGTGCCACACTTGAAGCACGCCCTGTTCGCTGTCCATACGGCTTGGCGTGCGCCTTTTCTTTGTCATCCCTCTTCACGGGGCTTTGGACTTTCCTTTGGCCAGGGGTCTCTTTTCCACCTGCTTGCCCTTCTTTCTATGAGTGAGCTTTCACCTTGTAGCTATTGGCATTGACTTCAGTGCGTTGCCTCGCCCAGTGGCTGCGAGACATAGTTCTTTCAGAGAACATCGTCTTGCGATTCCAAGAACTTGCATTACATCAATCGATTCGCTATACTCCTTGTATGCGCCCCGACGATAGTGCGTGCACTCTGGATAGCATTAGGGTGGAAGGTAGAGAGTTTTTTCAATCTTCTCTTCATCGCTGATCTTCTTGCCACATAGAGAGATTGGTACAAATTCATGCAAGGCGTAATTGTACTCGCCATCGCTCAAGTCCGCAAACCTCAGCGCATCTAATCTTGCTGTGCTTGGGGCAAGATAGTGTACTTGAGCTTTTCGAACCGCTTCTGAAGTGCAGTCCAAAGCTCAAGTGCACTCTCCTCAGCCATATATTCATTCTTTAGAGTGGCTGAGAGGTGGTGCCTCAGAAAATGCAGAGCTTGATCGTTCTGCTCAGCGGTAGGTTTTGCGTCCTGCGAGGACCCTAGACCAATCGCTGAACGGAGCTTCTTGCCCCCAAGAACAATCTTTACGTCCGATGCCCAAGTGAGGTAGTTTCGACTGCAGGGCCAGCTTCTTCAAACTCACGATTCACAATGCGGACATCGCATGATTTCAAAATTTGGTTTTAGATTATCAGCTGTAATCTCATAGAAAAGGTTGCAAAAGCATAAATTGCGGAAAATAAATCCATATGCATTGCATTATATAAAATAAAGCAAAGAATTCAAAATTCATAAAGAAAATTCATAAAATCGAGAAATAGAGCAAGAAAATTAAAACAGAGCCAAATAAATCTTCTTGATTTTTCGCAATTTTTCAAAATTTTCGCAATTTTCTGCAATTTTTCTTTTTTTCTCTTTTCTTTCTTTTTTTTTCAAAGTAACCACCATCGGGCCGCTTTTCCTTTCTTATGCGTGGGCGTTTCTTCCTTTTCTTGCGCGTGGGCCATCGGGCCTAAGTGTCGCTTCTTCTCGCCCAAGGCTGCGCTCGGCTAGAAGCCAAGGCTCACCTCACTCGCGGCGGCTAGGGTTCCTCCCTAGCCGCCATTTGCTTTTATTTATTTTCCCTAAATACGCTCCATGCGCCCATGCCATCCGACGCGACGCAAAGACAATGGCCGCGAGCTAAGGCGGTGCGAGATGCGATGAAGCGCGGCGAGCCGCGATGGAGCGGTCGCAAGGGGTGGGCCCCGCCGCCGGCGGGCGGCGACACCATGGCGAGGTCGGGCGATGCGACGGAGGTCGAGCCCGGAGGTCAGCGGACGATGCGCCGGCGAGCACGCCAGAGAGGCGGTGGCGCCAGGCGCCAGGGCCCGAGGCGTTTGGCGTGAGGCTACGGACGGTCGCGAGCCGAACCGACATCGCATGGAGGCTATGGCGGCGGGACGGGCGCGGGCCGAGGGCCGAGGTGCTTCGGCGAACGGTCATTGCGTCGGAGCCGGTGGCGGCGCGATGTGGTTCTACTGATCGGCGGCGCTCGCGGGCCGAGGTCGAGGCCGGCGCGGCGCGCGAGGTGGTTCTACGGCCGGCGGCGCTCGAGCGGGCGGAGGTCGAGGTCGGCGGTGATGCGGCATGGCGGCCGGAGGTCGAGGCCGGGCGTGGTTTCGTTCGCCCGGTGGCTTCGCGCCAAGCTTCATGCGCCGGTGGCTCCATGCCAAGCTTCATGCGCCGACACGCGGATTTCAACAGTTTATAACTTGATTTGTACTATTTTCCATTCAGATCAAACTTGTCGGTCAGTGTTTTATCACGACAGTACCACTCTCCGAATTTTTAAAAATTCCTCAGATGTGATAATCAGCTGAAATTTTTGTGAGAACATCAGCAATGTGTCAGGAATCTTCAAAACAAATTTCAAAAGTTTTCGATAACGTTTAGACCACTTTTCAGCCAGTGAAAAAAAAATCAAAATTTCGGAAATTTCGTCCGAAATTTCGAGTTTTTTCGCCAAATTTCGGATTTTTAATTCCGGAATGGATTGGATTTGAATTTTCTAATTCAAATTTCGTCCAAAATATTTCCGAAATTTTGAAATTTCGCCGAAATTTCGCGATCCGGTCAGGACGAAATTTATTCCGAAACCGAAATTTGAAACCGCTCGTGCCGGTCATTCGTCGCATTCCCTCGAGTCCAAAACCCGTTCTGTTCTAACCTGATCTGATTAATTAATGCATTAAAAACAGGTCAAAGTGATGTGAATTCCGACAGGACATTTACACCAACCCGTAATCTCATTTTCCACTGCCGTCATGGCAACCATAGTTCCATGCCATAGCTCGCAATTGACGTTTCACCCAACTAGAGAGAGAGAGAGAGAGAGAGAGAGAGAGAGAATTTTGGATTTTGGTAGCTTAGCTTAGTGCGGCGCTCATGGTTGCCAGTATCTTTCCACGCTGCAATGGCAAAACGCTACTCATACTCCTAATTGTTTTTGCTTAGAAAAAACGGAGGAGGATTCCTTCCTCCGCCCGCTCGTTTCTTCTCTAGCGTTCGTTCCCTTGTTTCTTTTACAGTATTGCTTCCTTCTTTTTAGCCTGCTAAGCTAGCACCACTCAGCTGCGAGCTCTCTGTCTCAGGTCTCAACCACTCCAGATCACGAGCACTGGTGTCGCGGCTCCCAAGAAATGAGTCTACAGAGCCATCCGGCCATGGCCGGACATGAGGCGGGGGAGCTGCTCGCGCGTGTGCAGGGTGGTGCCGGTGGCGTTGGACGCGGCGAGCGCGGCGACAGGCTTCTCGGGGCGGTGGAAGGCAATCGCCGCCAAGCTGGATAGGCTCCCGACATGCCTGTTGGACCTGTCCAACCAACCTTGCTTCGCCAAGAATGCGCTGTGCTGCGAGCTACTGTAGTCGGTGACCTCCACGCTCGCCGAGGTGGCCGAGCACGCGGGGCGGTGCCGGGAGCAATCGAAAGACGGGAAGCTGCAGATGCAGAGCGCCATCGATGCGCTTGCTGTTGAGAAAATAGGCATTTTTCGGTTTATTTTAATACACATAAAAATACTATATAACATGATATTTAGCATAGTGATCACATAGCAAACAACAAGTGTATAACTCAAAAGAAAGGTCTTCACATTATACCCTTGAGCGGAGCCAGTGCCGGTGGCACCAGAGGTGCTATTCTGCAGAGTGGAGGCAGTTTGTCGTAGTAGTCGAACGGACTTGAAGCAGTGTAGAAAATTGTTGCAGCACCTATTCCACACCCAGTAGACGATGTAGTTGAACACAAGAAGCAGTCACGCGGTCTTCGCGTTCCCCAAATATCGTATTCGCTCTCTATTCTGCAGCAGGAACGTAAGAGAACGACGATTCCGGAGGCCTGCTCACTCTGATTCCTGTGCGCGCAGGAGACAGAGCCGGGAATGCCTAGGCGGCAGCACAACAGTTGAACTCATGATGAGAAGGAGGAACTGGTGCTGTCTCTATATTTGACATAGGAGAGAAGGGCACCTTTTTGGAAGAGACGAACAGTCAGGTAACGCTCGATTAACCATGTCAGTTACAAGTAATCGACGTTGATTATGAGCCAGCCATCAACCACGTCCATTACTGGTAACTGACGGCGGTTATTAGTCATAAACCGGTCACATTGATCACTGAAACGGCAAAAACTGCACATCCTCATAACTCCTAGTATTGTACATGGGCCTTGAGATTTATTGAGTCAAAATACTAACAATCCCCACCAAATTTCAAGGCATATGCGAAATACTCTCAGTTCCACTGTTGTTTGATATACCAGTATTTCGATGGAGACTGTTAAGTTGAACATCCACCTAGGACAGAGATTACACTCATCCACAACTGAACAATGGACTATTTTGAATTGACAGTTTTGTGCGAATAAGTTTCACCAAAGCCCTTTACTGATACTAGACTGCTATAAGTATTCCCTTGGTTTGGAGCGTATAAGTCATACTCCTTGGCCTTTCATGAACTTCTAGAGATTACCCAATCTCATAGACTGTGACTAGCAGTCAGGCTCATATAGGTGTATTCCTCATAAGATGTTCTGTAGGACAACATCTCTGCTTATATAATCCACTCGGAACACATTAAGATATGATCAACCTGTCATACAGAATAGGAGAGTAATGCATCTCCAATGGAGTGGGCTATGTACTAAAGTACTCTCCTCCTAGCCAACAACCAATAGCTTGTTCACCACCCTACTTCACGGGATTTCCGATCACATAGGATAAGTTACCACTAAGGTGTGACTCATGTGGGTCTCAAGCCCATCTCCCTCGATGCTTCATCTATCACATTCCGTGATAGTCCCTTAGTAAAGGGATCTGCCAGGTTTTTAGCCGTCTGGACATAGTCCAACGCTATCACTCTAGAGTTTTTCATTTTCCTGACAGACTTCAACCGCCTCTTTACATGCCTCGATGACTTCATGTTGTCCTTAGAACTGTTTACCTTGGCAATCACCGTTTGATTATCACAGTTCATTAGAATAGCCGGTATCGGTTTTTCAACTACTGGCAAATCCATTAGGAGTTCACGAAGCCACTCAGCCTCAACAGTGGCGGTGTCTAATGCTGTGAGTTCTACTTCCATTGTTGACTTCGTTAAAATAGTCTGCTTGCAAGACTTCCAGGAAACAGCGCCACCTCCCAAAGTGAACACATATCCACTTGTGACTTTTATATCATCAGCATCAGATATCCAGTTTGAATCACTGTAACCTTCCAGCACCCTAGGGTACCCGGTGTAGTGAATTCCGTAGCTTGCTGTCCCTTTTAGATAGCGCATCACTCTTTCCAGAGCACGCCAGTGATTATCTCCCGGATTTGAAACAAACCGGCTGAGTTTGCTCACAGCAAACGAGATATCTGGCCTCGTAGCACTAGCTAGATACATCAACGAGCCAATGATTTGGGAATATCTCAGTTGATCCCTTGCTATACTTTGGTTTTTCCATAATATCGCACTAGGATTATACGGTGTTGGAGCAGGCTTGCAGTCACTAAATCCAAAGCGACTCAAGACATTTTCCACATAATAGGATTGCAAAAGAGTAACTCCACCATTATCTCCTCTTAACAACTTAATGTTTAAGATGACGTCCGCTTCTCCCAAATCCTTCATCTCAAAGTTTTCGGACAAAAAGTCCTTGAGTTCCTTAATCACATTAAGGTTCATCCCAAAAATCAGTATGTCATCTACATACAGACACAGGATCACTCCCTCTCCCTCACCATAGCGATAATACACACACCTGTCAGCTTCATTCACAACAAAGCCGGCAGATGTCAAGGTTCTGTCGAACATCTCGTGCCACTGCTTAGGTGCTTGTTTAAGACCATACAAAGACTTCAACAACTTACGCACTTTTCCTTCATGACCTTTTACTACAAATCCATCTGGTTGATCCATATAAATTTCCTCTTCCAACTCTCCATTAAGGAAAGCCATCTTGACGTCTATTTGATGGACATGCAGACCGTAAGAGGCAGCCAATGATAGTAGTACTCGTATAGAAGTCAGTCTGGCAACTGGTGAATAAGTATCGAAGAAGCCTTCGCCTTCTTTCTGGGTATAACCCTTTGCAACAAGCCTTGCCTTGTACTTTTCAATCGTACCATCAGGCCTAAGCTTCTTCTTGAACACCCACTTACATCCTACAGGTTTGCACCCATAAGGACGATCCACGATCTCCCAAGTTCTATTCGTCATGATGGAATCCATCTCACTCCAGACCGCTTCCTTCCAATAGTCAGCATCCTGAGATGAATAAGCCTCTCCAATGGTTCTTGGAGTATCATCCACTAGATATACAATGAAGTCATCACCAAAAGACTTTACAGTCCTTTGTCTCTTATTCTTATGAGGTGCTTCATTGTCTTCATCTACAGGATTCTCTTCAAGTGAAGGTTCAACGTGCGTTATTGGAGTTATTGGAATGATATGCTCAAGAGAGAAGATAGGTTCTTGGCTAGATAAACTAGGTGTCTCTTTCATTGGAAATACGTCCTCAAAGAATGTGATATCTTTGGACTCCATTATCTTACCGTCATACATATTGGATACTCCAGATTTCACTATTAAAAACCTATACACAATGCTGTGAAAAGCATACCCAAGAAAGACACAGTCCACGGTCTTTGGTCCAAGCTTACGCTTCTTTGAGATTGGCACATTGACCTTAGCCAAACAACCCCAAGTTCGTAAGTAAGAGAGATTTAATCTTTTCTTTTCCCATTCCTCGAATGCGGTTATCTCTTTATTCTTTGTAGGAACTCTGTTTAGGACATGACACGCAGTCAATATAGCCTCACCCCACCATTCCTTGGAAAGTCCTGCTATTTCTAACATGGCATTAACCATCTCAGTTAGAGTGCGATTCTTTCTTTCTGCAATCCCATTAGACTATGGTGAATAGGGCAGCGTCCTCTCATGGGTTATACCGTGTTCCTTACAGAATAAATTGAAATCATTTGAGAAATACTCTCCACTGCGATCGGACCTAACCCGCTTAATCTTTTTCTCAAGTTGATTTTCTGCCTCAGCTTTATAGAGTTTAAAATAGTGAAGTGCTTCATCTTTTGACTTTAGCAAATACACATAGCAATATCTAGTAGAATCATCTATCAAAGTCATGAAATATCTCTTTCTGCCTTTTGTCAACACACCGTTCATCTCGCACAGATCTGAGTGAACTAGTTCTAATGGTGCCAAACTCCTCGCCTCTGTTGCCTTATGAGGCTTGCGAGTTTGCTTAGATTCCACACATACTTGGCACTTAGAACCTTTGACATAGGTGAACTTCGGGATTAAACTCATACTAGCAAACCACGTCATGCAACCAAGATTAATATGACAAAGTCGCGAATGCCAAACATTAGACTCATCATCGCATACATGATTCACCACATTATTACACATGTCTGATAACAAAAAGCGGAACAAACCTTCGCACTCATAGCCTTTACCAACAAAAGATCCAAATCTGGATACAACACATTTATTGGACTCAAAAACTAGCTTATAACCATCTCTACATAATAGAGATCCACTGACAAGGTTCTTATTAATCGCGGGTACATGTTGCACGTTCTTCAACAGACGACCTTGCCTCAAGTGAACTTCGATCAACCGCGTCGAATTCCCACGCACAAATTCCTGTGATCCATTACCCATCAGCACGGAGGAAGTCCTTGTGACCTGGTAAGAAGAAAACAGAGATTTGTCAGCACATACATGTATATTGGCCCTAGCGTCAACCCACCAATATGGTGAATGACATACTAAAAGAATAAGAGGTACTGTTACGTACCCGAATGCTCCCTCTTTAGTATTACCAATGACAATGTTGGCAGACTTTTTCTGCTTGTCTTTGCGTTCAGTGCTCCTTAGCCCAGTGGCTAGGTTTGCCGCATACAAAGCAGTCTCCCTTCCCTTTATTCTTCTTCTTCTTGAAGCTAGTAGTTTGGTTGGTTTTATTCTTGTTATCAGCCTTGTTCTTATTTTTCTTTTGGGATTGAAAATTCCTTTTCTGCACCAAATTGGCACTAGAATTTCCCTCATGTCCCTTCCCACGAATATCCTTTGCCCTCACCTTCTCCTCAACATCAAGAGACCCAATCAAGTCAGCGACGCTGAACTCTTGTCTCTTATGTTTTAGAGAAGTGGCAAAATCCTTCCAAGAGAGTGGCAGTTTAGCAATGATGCACCCTGCCACAAACTTGTCAGGCAATACGCATGGAAAGTGCTCAAGCTCCTTTGCAAGCGACTGAATCTCATGAGCTTGTTCTACTACAGAACGGTCATCGACCATCTTGTAGTCATGAAACTGCTCCATGACGTATAGCTCACTGCCTGCATCTGAGACCCCAAACTTGGCCTCAAGAGCATCCCACATTTGTTTAGCAGAAGGTAAGATCATGTACAAATCCACTAGTGTCGGGGATCGGTACCCTCGCCACGTGTAAGCACCCCCCCGGCCTCGTGGCGGCTTTTCGCAAACCCGGGGGCTCATCTCCGACCTAGGTGATGCTCCCCCGGAGATCGAGCTCAGGGTCGGTGAGCTCGAGCTCGGGCACCGCCGCAGGGGCAGGCACCCTCGACCTCGACGCTCCTGCGGGCACCAAGGAAAGGGACATCTGTAACATTTCTATTTTTATCTTGTGTAAGACTCTCCCCTGCGTAGGAATCAGTGCCCTACCTACCCCTGCGTGGGAACTAGGGTTCAACAGCTCCTGTCAAGATCTCAACAGCTCCCGTCAGACTCTCAACGGCTAGCGACGACTTCCGAGCCTCTGTCAAATCACCACGAGCTCCTGACGCCGGCCTCGGGACCAAGCGGCAAGGTTCCCCGAGGGCTACAAAAGTAATAGGTCACCCCAACCGCAAAAGAAGAACGAAAAGACAAAAATAGAAGACAGAACAACAACAAGACATAGGCAAAAGGCCAAGGATAACACACGACACACAACACCGGAAAAGAAGAATAGTGCGGCTCCCTCCTCTTGCTTGGGCCCCGTCCTTGTACTCTTCCATAGAGCTGCTAATACACCCTTCGCCTCAGGGCAAAACTAGAGTAGAGCTATTACCCGACCTTGGGGGCTCGAACCAGTATAAACCCCGTGTCCATTGTCTCTTCTTGGATGACTTCCCCGCGACGCTTGGAGCTCCGAACGAGCGCGACCTCAGGTCCCGCTCCCGAGCTAACACCTCGCATTCCCCTTTCTTTCTTCTGCGATCGACGATCCCGATCGTTGATAGTTGGCGCCCACTGTGGAGCCCGAGTTTCGCCATTTGGAGTTCACCGCTCCAACGTCGCCAGCACCTTCGGCTCCAACGACGACATGTCACCGTCAGCAAGGCCAGACCCGTACGCGGTTCCTGAGCGCGAGGGCTCCACCTCCATGTTCTCGCCTTCGCTGCGATCGCGCGAGCGCCTGGCCATCATGGTCGGCAGCCGCGAGGTGAGCGCGAGCAAGTGACGGGACCCAGTAGCCCCGGAGGAGGCGCGTCGGTTGGTTCGGGTTGCCATCAACCAGGCCATCACCGCCCTCCGACGGGAGGAGCGCGAGGGACTCCACACCTCGCTTGGGCATCACAGCCCTGCTCGTCAGGACGATCCCAACCGGGAACGTTTGCGGGCCATCGCCCAGGTCATGGCTGATCCTGCCCGGGCAAGGACGACCCTCTTTCGCCGATCCCTTGCCGAAGAACTCAGCAGGGCGACCGACGAGGTCACCCCCTCGCCGTGAGAACGTCGATAGCCGCCCGAACCTCGCTCCCTAAGAAGCGACGGCAGTTCGTCGTGCGGCCGCCGCCGCCCTCGCCGGCCGACTTCGTACCCACAGGACAGGGGCTCGCCGCAGCCGTCCCCGCCTTACCAGGTCTATCTCCGGACATTCCGCCCAGGCGTCAGAAGGTTCGCAATCATCGCCGGCCTGACGACGCCCTTCCTATCCGACGAGCCCAACACGGGGTGCACCGTTGGCTCGAGTTTGACCACCTCACTAACGGCGATTCCGACCGTAGTAGCGGTGACCATGCTGCCCTGACCTACGGTTGCCCAGCGTACTCCGTCGACCTTCGCCGGGTGCGCTGGTCGACTCGTTTTCGGCCCGCCGCGATGGAGCGGTTTGACGGGACCAAGAACCCCGACGAGTTCCTCTCGATCTACTCCACCACGATCCTGGCAGCCGGCGGGGACGAGGTTGTGATGGCCAACTACCTCCCTACCGTCCTGGACGGCGCTGCTCGCACCTGGCTCTTCAATCAAGCCCCTGGCGCCTTTTGGTCATGGCGCCAGGTGCGGAGCGCTCTCCGATCAAACTTCCAGAGTTGCTACGAGCGCCCTGGATGGGAAAGGGACCTAGACTGCATCATCCAGGGCAAGGGCGAGCCTCTCCGCGACTTCGTCCGCCGGTTCACCCGCGCAAGGAATTCAATCCCAAACGTCTCTAGCGAAGCCGTCATCAAGGCCTTCAAGTTCGGCGTCCAGGACAGGCGTCTCAAGGAGGACCTGGAGATCACCACCAACCTCAGTGTCAACAGGCTGTTCCGAATGGCAGAGCGCTACGCGGACGCGGATGACGCCGTCCGCTGGTAGCGCGACTACGACCAGGGTAAGCTCGGCTGCATTCCCGGCTAGCCTGGGCCATCTGCTGCCAAGGCTGCCGGCCCGGACCCGCGCGTCAAGAAGCAAGGACAAGGTCGCCGTGATGGCGATGGCCAGCTACGCGTGGTCGCCGCGGCCGACGCCGGGCGCGAGGTGATGGAGGTGCGGCAACCCGACCGCGATGAACCTCGGCCCCAGCATGGTCAGCCGCGACGTCTAGTGCAGCGCCAACCCCAACCAGGGCAAGATCGCGCCCCGCCAGCAGAGGCAGCGCCGGGCCGACTGCAATGGGGACGCCTACCGCCGCCAACGAGGTCGGGCTCGATACGATCCGAACAAATTTTGTTTGTTCCACCAGGCCGCCGGCCACGACCTGAGGGGCTGTATGTAACATACCGTAAAATTCAAAAATATGAAAAATAAAAAGTTTGGAAATTAAAAATAGAATTGAATAATAATTTCAATTGGAATCAAGATTTTGATTTGTAAACAATATCTTTTCCTCTTTTCTTACATTCTAAACTTAAGAAAAGAAATATTTCAATATTAAAACTATTTCTTCCAAAACAAACAAAATATAAAAATAAATTTGAGATGTGATACTTAATTTGAATTTTAATTTCTTGAGTTTTCTAAATTATTGGTTTACCTTGAGTTTTTGTTCTAAAGAAAAGTTATACATTTTGAAATGGTAAATGGTAAAAGTAAAAGGATAAAAATCTAAAGCCAATAAAATTTGTAAAAATCTTAGATAAATCCCAGATCCATCCAGGATCCTGATTATGCAATTTTTATTGATCTGGATTAATAAAATATATTAAAAAGACAAAAATAACCCATTCTATATACTCTAAACCGACGTTGTAAGAATTCTTCGGAAGTCACTCGACCTTAACCAGAGTTAAAATTTTAGCCATGCCGACATATTAACTTTATCCATACCTGGTAAAAATATCAAGAGTTTATCCCTGAATTTAGTATTTTTAGATATTCAAAAACAGACAATCAGAAAAGCTGAAAATTACAATGTGAATTATTAAAATTAAAATATACACTATAAAATCTGAAAATTTTATATAATGTCAATAATGCCATTAAAGATCTTCATAAACAGTTTCATAAAATAATAAACTGAATTTGATCTTAAATTAAATAAAATTTAGAATCAACAGAAAATAACAACTATACATTATCAGAATTATTTAACATTATACAAAAATCATAAAAATGTAAAATATTTAATGGAATCTGGTTATTATCTTGTCAACACATGGTAAAATTTTCATAAAATTAATCTGCCATTTGACCACCAAATTTGCTGATATTCCCGCGCTTTGTCCCGAGGCTTCGGCTGAGTTCTTCTCTTCCCGGCCACTGACATGTGGGCCCCTCCAGTGCCACCGCCTCCCTCACGCTGCCACCGGCGTGTCGCGCTGTCAGCTAGCTCACCCTCTCTCGCTTTCTTCCCTTTTCTCGATCCCGCTTACGCGAAACGACGCCCGATCGCCGCCTTCCTGTGCGCACCGACCGACCTCAAGTCATATATAAGCATCGCCCGTCGCAGCCAGTAGCTATTCTTTCCTCGCTCGCCTCTTTTCGTCGCGATTTCGCTGCGTCTCTCCCAGCTCCGACGAAACCAGAGAAAAGGGAGAAAGTCGTATTTCGCCTCCTCAGCCAATCTCAGCCCGAACCAACCGAGCTGAGGCATCCTCTCAATGCCAGGAACTCTTCCACGCCTTCGCTTCAAGCCTTTCTTCCCCGACGAGCCGCCACGCCAAGCTTTCCCCTCCACCGTTGCTGCACTTGGTAAGAACCTCCTTCCGATTGCTCATTCAACCAATTAAATGATCAAAAGATACCCTTTGTGCTCTCTGATGCTTAATCTGATGAAAATGAAACTCGGGAACTCCTAATTTTGTAGCTCCGCCGTTCGGCCATGGCGACCACCACAGCCGCACGGTGGCGCGCCACTTTTCTTTGTAGCCGACAACCAAAAAGACCCTCCTTAGCTGTGCCTGAACGCCGTGAAGCATACCCTGCCATTGCCCTAGCTCACCGCACCCTTCTTCCTCCACGCCGTCGCTCGGCCATGGCGGCCGCCGCCCCCTCACGGTGGTGCGCCATCTCCGGCCACCTCCGGCCGAATTAGTTCCACCCCTAGACGCGCGTGGACGCCCTGGTGCTCGCCATACTACCGATTCGGTGGCTCCGGTGCTCCTCCGTCGCCGGCGAACTTCGGTCGGAGTTCCTCTGCCCGGTGTCGCTAGCAATCGGGCCCCGCTTGTCATTGTCCTGTGTCACACCAGCCTCTATCACGCGGGCCCGCACGTCAGTCACTCGTGCGCGCTGCCTCCCTCTGCCGATTGGGCCTGGCCCGTCAGCACCTCAGCCATCTCAGTCCCGAAAAGGAAAGCGTATTTCCATGACGGAAGTGCACTTTCCGTTTTTGGTAGTTTTTCTAATCTTCAGTATTTTCAACCCTAGAGCATTCAAATGTTTATAACTTTTGAACTATCAAACCAAATTAAATGAAATAACTTTCTAAATTCATGATAAATCATTTAGATTCAGAATATACAAAAATATTTAGAAAATGAACTATGTTTAAATTTTAAATTCAATTTACAAGAAATGGATCAAAGATAGGTCACATAAAGAATTACTGCAAATGAACTCCAATTTGAATGAAATCAATTTTGTTAGAAACCTTAATTCTTCATGAACCTAGATATGCAAAATTATTTATATTTTAACATGATTTATATCATTTTCTAAAGTAAGTTGTTTCCAATGTATTAAATATTCAAATATGAATATTTCTTGCAAAAATGATTCAATTCATGTCAAACCAGTTTCTATGTGTTTAAAAGTTAGTAATCTACCTAGGTATGCAAAAAAATTTAGAATTGAATCTAGTTTGGATTAATTTGAGAATAGATTACTTTCCAATGCAAATGAATCAAAATAAGTATAACTTAAAACATACAATTCCAAATAATGGTAAAATGATTCCTAGATCTTTAATAAAACCATGATACCCCTGTTATGCGAGAATACCTCATGTTTGTGCATATTTGAATTAAGTACATATTAAATCTTAATGTTTACTTATATGGAAATCATCTCAAATAAAAGTAAAATACTATGAAATCAACTTTAAAACACTCTTAATGATATCCTATGCTAATGGCAGAAAAATGGTTAAATAATCTTTTAAAGTGTAGTCGCAAACTAAGAACTAAAATTGAACCTTTGTCGCATAAAAGTTAGAATCACTTAAGCATTTTCAACAGCCCGTAGAATATCTCGTCTTAATACAATTTTATGAAGATCAGTTTAGAAATAATATTTAAGGTATGTATTACCATAATCTAGAAAAATATTCTTATTATAACTTGCTTTTCAACTAAATCCTCCTAAATGAATACCCTTAAGTGACATGGTCGTCGTAACCCTTAATATCATATAAGCTTTTTCAACAATGAATACAATGTCTTGTCTAAACACTAAAATGTATAAAATCAGCTTAAGAATGATCTTCAAAGTATAGACTATCATATTCTGAAGAAATAATCTTATTTCATCATGTTTTACAAATAAATCCCATTAGCCAAATAACCTTAAGTATTATGGTTTATGAACTTCATAATATGAATAAGCAAACTTTGTAATAGAGAAGAAATCTGTAGCTAATATATTTGTATCACCATAACCTTCTTAAAAACTATAAATAAATCCAGTAACTTAGTTCAATAGGTCTAACATATTCAAAGTCACATCTTATGCAAAATCACTTAAGGAATTAAGTGCTATTCGCATAACCCTTTAATTTGTGTTTTAATTCTATTAATCCAAATAATTTTAGCATCTATAATTCGAAGTTATAAATGCAAGAATTCATAATTTTATCCTCTTGAATTCATAATTCAAGAATAGATAACCTATAAAAGAAACTATGTTTGTTCATCATAAAAAGTCATTAACATTATAATGTATAATTAACTAGATCATAGGACTTGAAATCATAATCCTAACCCTAAAATATTCCTGTTTTCTTTAGTGAATATTTATTTGATTTTCTGTCTGTTTTCTTTTTGCCCTTATTAAAGTTGGATATTTGCTATATTTCCGATTGAACGACGTGTAGAATCCGACGTCGCTATTTCCATCATTGCCTCCGTCAGTCGTGGCTTCGTCTTCGTCGTAAGCAATAAATAAACAAGGCAAGCACCCCCTTTGATCATATTAATCCCAGTTTTATAAATGTTTTCATTAAATGTTTTACTGCATACTTTACTTTTATTAAAGTCTGCTATTTTATGGGTATTGATAGTTGTACCTGTAGTCTCATAGAACTTCCTTGATAAGTATGAGTTTGTGAACCTTGATAACCCTAGAATAACTTAGACAGTAATTGATGTCAATTTGGGTTAATCACACTTAATGTTATGCTTAGCCATGCTTAAAGCAACATAAAATTTTGACATTATTAAAAATGTTGGATATGACATTTAATGGTATGACCTTTCTTATAGTTGGTATTTTGGTTGGAAAATGAAAATAAAACTATAGTTTAGATGCGGGCAATTATTGGCAATAGCCGGATGTGCATGTCTTTGCACGTAGTGTAGGGTGGAGATTATTGCCTGTGTCGGATTAAGGACCGAGCTATGGGTTGTTTTCAGGCCAAGAATTACCGTACAACCACAAGTGCTGGTATGGGACAGCCTTAAACCGATTAAGTTATCTAGTTTAACTCTGCACTTTGGAAGGTTGGAGCAGTACGAGCTATTTCTTAATGAATTGCTCGAAGGGACGTCCACACCGAGGTAATCATGGATCAAACGCCATCGATACACCGGTGTACGCCGCACTGGAGAAGTTCCATCATTTCTATGCTCGAGTTCTTCTCGCCATAGTATGGATTTAACGCCCGAGCTGGTGCAAAGTTAACCTAGGTAATGTAAAGGTTTCCGTCATGAACATTCTGGCCACTACGCCAAAGGTGCGTGAACTATGCGGCAAAAGGAAAAGGTCATGACTTGTGGGTAAAGATGTACACCTCTGCAGAGTGTAAAACTAATCGACTAGCCATACCCGCGGTTATGGGAACTTGGTAAAGTCATCACATAGTTAGCTAATTTTATTTTCATAAAACTGGATTCTACCGTGTGTTGGTAATTCCTACTGTGTGTCAGTGGGAATGGTTTGTGGATATGGTCAGGATACCCAGGTTCGTGATTTCACTTATTCGTACTTTACATATTGTTATTTCTGTATTAAATTGCTTTTATTTGAATTCCATTTTGCAATCTACTATTCTGTATTTACATTTCAAATTGGCTTTATGCAAACTAACCATACTAGCCTTTCCTTTGAGATGGCTTGCATATATAATAGGTTTTGTAAAAGTCTTACGGAGTACGAAAGTACTCACCCTTGCTTAATTGTTGTTTTTAGGTGAAGAATCAGATTAGCCCGATGAATCATATTCGTCGCAGGATTCGGGAGTATTAACGAAGAAGTTTTTCTAGGGATTATGCCTTGTCAGTTGCCTGGGGGATTGGATGGGCACACTACAAGAATTTTAATCCTTTCCGCTACACTTCACTATGTATTGTAAGATTTTATTGTATAGATTACTATTATCATTTGTAATAAAGAGTGTGGATATGATATCAATTGTTGTAAATGTGCATGCTAGCCACTGATCATAGGACTAGTGCTGTATGCACATGAGATTTCCATTTTTGCATTTATGTGAAAATGGGGGTCATTACACTGCAGGGCGTGGCAGTTCAAACTGAACGCCTTCTACGATGGGTGTGGGGAGATGCCCACGCTCCCGAAGAGGGGCGAGTTGCCCGACGAGGGCGTCGCCCATGAGGGGCTAGAGGGCCTCGACCTGGAGTTCCAGCCGGGCGACCGTCATGTTGATATGATCTTCGACGGTTCGTCCACATACCAATCCCGACCGAGATCAAAAGCGCCGCACGCACTGTGTACCAAGCTTCGGCCGGCAAGCCTGCCGACCAGCCTTGCAAATGGGCCGACGTTCCGATCACCTTCTCCTAGGGTGACACTCCCCCGGGGATATTCAAAGACCTTAAGACCGCCTTGGTCGTCGCCCCGACCATAAGCAACACCGTGGTCAGGAGGGTTATGGTTGATGGAGGGAGTTCCCTCAACCTGCTCTTGGCTAGCGCGCTGGACCGGATGTAGATCCCCCGGTCCAAGATCAGGAGCATAGCGGTCCCCTTCTTCGGCATCGTGCCGGGGAGCTCGACCACCCCGCTCGGGCAGGTGGTTCTGCCCTTCACCTTTGGCGACTCGGCGAACTTCCGTATCGAGCTGGTCACCTTCGAGGTCGTAGATGGCGATCTCCCTTACAACGTCATCCTCGGGTGACCGGCTTTGGTCAAGTTCATGGCGGCAAGCCATTACGGCCATCATTGCATGAAGCTCCTTGGGCCCCAGGGCGTCATAACTGTCCGAGGCGACCTCAAAACGGCGCACTGCTGTGAAGAGAAGGCCCTCGAGCTCGCGGGCATGCTCCCTCAGCGGGGCCCCAAGGCGGCACAGAAGGACGCCCGCCGGAAGGCGGCGATCCAGCCCGACGGCCCGACCAAGGCCGTGCGGCTCGAGGAGGAAAACCCGGGCAAATGTGTCCACCTCGCCGACCAGCTCGACCCAAAATAGGAGCTCGAGCTCGTCACCTTCCTCCGCAGCAACAAAAGCATATTCGCATGGGAACCGGCAGACATGCCTGGGGTTCCGAGGGAGGTGATCGAGCACAAGTTGCAAACAAGGCCTGAATGCAGGCCCGTACGCCAGAAGTTACGACGCTTCTCCCCCGAAAAGGTAGCAATAATTAGGGAGCATCTCGACAAGCTCCTGAAGGCCGGCTTCATTCATGAGGTCAACTACTCCGAATGGCTGGCCAACCCGGTGATCGTACAGAAAAAGGGAGGGAAATGGAGGATGTGTGTCGACTACACAGGCTTGAATTCGGCGTGCCCAAAGGATAACTTCCCTCTTCCCCGCATCGACCAGATCGTGGAATCCACCGCCAACACCAAGATGATGAGTTTCCTCGACGCCTACTCCGGCTACCACCAGGTCAAGTTCGCGGTAGGCGACGAGGACAAGACGGCCTTCATCACACCATTTGGAACATTCTGCTTCACCACTATGTCGTTCGGCCTCCGCAACGCCGGGGCGACATTCCAGCAGCTGATGTCCCGGACCTTTGACCCTCAGATCGGGCGGAACCTCGAGGTCTATGTTGACGACATCATCGTCAAGAGCTCTTCTGAAGTCGACCATGTCAATGACCTCGCGGAGACCTTCGCCAACCTAAACAAGCATGGAGTCAAGCTCAATCCCGAGAAGTGCGTCATCGGTGTAACCTCGGGAAAGGTGCTCGGCTACATGATTGGGGGCTCGGGCATAGGCCCAAACCCGGAAAAGATCGAGGCCATCGAGAGGATGACCGCCCCAGCATCTGCAAAGCAGGTTCAATGCCTCACCGGCCGCGTAGCCGCCCTCAGCCGATTCATCTCAAGGCTCGGGGAGCGCGGGCTGCCATTCTTCAAAGCCTTGCGCCAGCATCACGGTTTTGAATGGACCCCGAAAGCCCAGCGGTCCTTCGACGAGCTGAAATCATACCTCTCGAGCCACCCGTTGCTCACGACCCCGCACCCGGGCAAGACACTGCTGCTCTACCTGGCGGCTACGGCGCAAGCCGTCAGCGCCGTCCTGGTGGCCGAGCGCGATGGTCGGCAGTAGCTGATATACTACGTCAGCGAAGTGCTCCATGGGCCAAAGGAGCGCTACCTCCATGTCCAGAAGCTGCTCTATGCCCTCTTCTTGGCCTCGCGCAAGCTCCAGCATTACTTTCAGGTGCACGCCATGGTCGTCTTGAGTGGTTTTTCGCTCAGCGAGATCTTAAGGAACCCGGAGGCAGGAGGCCGCATCGCCAAATGGGCCATGGACTTAGCCGAATTCGACATTCGGTTCATGGCGCGCTCCGCCGTCAAGTCGCAGGCGCTTGCCGACTTTATGGTCGAGCAGACGGCCGAGCATGCCCCCGAGGCCGAGGCTGAGGAAAAATGTCCCTGGACCATGTTCTTTGACGGCTCGAGGTCGTTTAAGCGCTCGGGGGCTGGCGTCCTCATTATCCCCCCTCAGGGAGGTCATCTGAAGTACGTGATCGCTTCAGCTTTCCCGCGACCAATAATGTCGCGGAGTACGAGGCCCTCTTGGCTGGCCTTCGGGCATGCAAATCGCTGGGCGTGCACCGACTGGTCGTGAGGGGAGATTCTCAACTCGTCGTCAACCAGTAAAACAAAGACTACCAGTGCTCAGAGCCGTCAATGGCGAAGTACCTCGCCGAGGTACGCAAAATGGAGAAATGGTTCAAGAACCTCGAGATAGGGTACGTTCCCAGGAAGGACAACTCTGGCGTGGATCTCCTGTCTAAGCTCGGGTCGTCCGACGACGAGATTTCGTCACATGTCATCCTCGAGACCCTACCAGTCCCGACCGTCGACGGCCCAGAAGACCCGGTGGCCTTCCTCGAGAGCGTTCCATCATGGATGGACCCGATCGTCAAGTTCCTCATCCTGGCGAAGCCCCGCTCGACCCCGGCCGAGGGCAGTAGGCTCAAGCGTCGTGCGAGCTCGTACGGGCTCGTCGATAGACAACTGTACCGGCGGGGCTCCCTGGGCGTCCTGACCATGTGCATCACCCCGGAGGAAGGTAAATACTTACTTAACAACATCCATTCGGGCCTTTGCGGCGCTCACTCTTCTTTCAGGACTATGGTCGGGAAGGCGTTCCAGATGGACTTCTACTGGTCGACGGCGCTCCAGGATGCGCGGGACATCGTCCGCGCCTATTGAGTCTGCCAGTTCCACGCCCGGAAGGCCCACCAGCACGCTTACCCCTCCAGACCATCCCCCTCGCCTGGACGTTCTCGACCTGGGGCCTCGACATTCTCGGCCCCTTCCCGCGGGCGGTCGGGGGGAAGAAGTTCCTATTTATCGCCATCGACACCTTCATGACATGGGTCGAAGTCGAGCCGGTCTCGGCCATCGCGGCCCAGGCCGCGGTGAGGTTTCTCCGCTCATTTATAGTCTCAAGATATGAGGTCCCTTGCAGGATCATCACCGACAATGGGACGCAGTTCACCAGCGAGCTGTTCCAAGAATACTGCGAAGACAGGGGAACCAAGGTCTGCTACGCCTTAGTAGGCCACCCGAAGAGCAACGGGGCGGTCGAGCGTGCCAACGGGCAAATCGTCCAAGGCGTCAAGAAGCGAGTCTTCGACGAGATCGAGCGTCGAGGTCGGGGCTGGGTGGATGAGCGTCCCACCGTCCTCTGGTCCATCCGAACCACGCCGAGCCGGGCAACAGGGTCCCACCACCTTCCGGCTCGTCTTTGGCTCCGAGGCCGTCCTACTCCCGAGGTCACGCTAGGCTCCGCCAAGGTCCACTCAGTCGACCGAGTCGACATCAAGCAAGAGCAGTCCCTCGACCTCGCCCTGACGGAGGAGGTAAGATGCCATGCTCTGCTGCGGTCGGCACATTACCTGCAAACACTTCGCAGACATGCCTCCCGATCGGTACGACCCAGAGGGCGCCAACAAGTTATCCCCGCTGTGGGAAGGCCCCTATCGGGTCGTCTTAGCAGGCTAGATGGGTGCTTACCGGCTGGCCATGCCCGACGGTCGAGAGCTCATGAACTCGTGGAACATTGATCAGCTTTGAAAGTTCTATGTTTGAACTCTGCCTCTCCCTTTCATGATGAAATGCTTTTACCTTATCATCTATGATTGCGCCATTTTTATATCTCTTTGTACCCCGAGCAAGTGGGTATCCAGGTCGTGATCTGAGGGTTCGCCCCCGGAGGAAGTCGAGCCAGCTGTAAGCCGATTCTCATCGCGTCACGGCTCCCCTCCATAGCGGGGTCCGGCCTGGCGATCATGCCCGTGAATCCCTCGACCTCGGGATACGATCTGGCCCCCCTCTCCTTTTTTGCTCGAACAAAGTCATGGTCTTGAGGCACGCCGTGGGCCCGAGTCTACTGTAGCCGACTCTCGCCGCAGCAGTCGATCGTTCTCGCTGGAAGGGCTCGTGCCCGAGATCGCCTTCGCAGTTTATCTCGAGCCAGGGCCGCCCGACCTTTTGTTTACTGCAGGCATGTTTTGTCTTTGTACGCATAACGCCTTGCTTGCTCTCCCGCATCTGGGAAATTGCCATCTCGAGCGATCCACGCCCGCGCACCACTTGGTCGGGCCCAGCATAAGATTGTTTTCTACCTGTGCTAACGCCTCTCTTGCGTCCCAAGGGACGCGACACCGGTCGCGTTCTCAAGACCCGTTTTCGGAGAATCGAGCCTACGAAAAAGCAGCCTTCGCCGCGGTAAGTCGACTGCTCCCCTGCATCGAGCCCCGGGCCAAGGGTTCCGCCTGGTAAGCGACCCGTGCTCGGGGCCCATCCTAATATCCTTCCCACAAAGTTCTCCTTCGTTATTTACCGGCATTCATGCTTCCCCACACCGTGAGCGACGCGAGCACGAGATGTGATTGCAGGGATCGCCTCTAGGGGGCCGCAGCCAGCTGTAAGCTGATTCTCATCGCGTCTCGGCTCCCCCCTGTAGCAGAGCTTGGACCTGAGATCACGTCGAGAGCTCCCGAACCTCGGGGTGCCCTAGGGTCTCTTTTCTTAGCATCTATATCTAGAAATGTTTTCCTTTTTGCACCCCGCGTGCCTTGGTCTTGGGTCGCGGTCTCTGGGTTCAACTCGGGGATGTCTCGGTCACCGTAAATCGATCTTTATTGGGGTAAGCCGACCATCCCCCCGACCAGCCAACTTGGAGACCATCCTCAGGGGGCACCCCGAGCTTGATGACGATTCCTGGGCTCGACGGACATGGACTCTACATTCACCTTCGGGGATGCTTCGGTCGCAGTAAGACGATCTAAATAATAAAAGCCGGCTATTCCCCCACCGTAGGCTTAATCAGAGACTGCCCTCGGGGAAGATCTGGACTCGATGCATTCCCGAATTCGGTTGCCTCGACCCGACGCCCCAAATCTAGGCCAGCCCGGATGCTCCCGGGCTCGGCTGTTTCGGCCTAACACCGAGCCTGAAGTACTCCCAGGCTCAGAGGTTGAGGATTTCTAAAAAATATCCTCCGAGGTTGCTCTATTCCCCCGTCGAGTGATTCTAATGGGAGGCCTCCCTGCAGAGGGAGCCCCGACTCTTAACACCGAGCCCAAGTACTCCTGAGGCTCGAAGGTCATGATTTCTAAAAATATCCTCTGGGGTTGTTGTATTCCCCTGTCGAGTGATTCTAATGGGAGGCCTCCCCGCAGAGGGAACCCCCAAACTCGACCATCTCGACCTAACACCGAGCCTGAAGCACTCCCAGGCTCGGAGGTCACGGGTTTCTAAAAAATATCCTCCGGGGTCGACCCATTTCCCCGTCAAGTGATTTTGATAATTATTTCCCCCGTCGAGTGATTTTCATAGCAAATTCCTCCGGGGATGTTCTAATCACAGGCTTGGTCATCTCGACCCAATGCCACGGATAAGGTTCGCCCCCGATCAAAGTTATACCCAACGACCTAACCTTGTCGCGGGTCTTCCTTTTTCAGGTTAGGAATGCTGGTCGGACCTCGGGTCATAACGGCCAGCTCTGTACACCGGACCGTCGGCTAAGACAGGGCAACAAAGCAAAGGCCAAAGCCTCGAGCAGGTATCTTTCAGCCTCGAGCAGGGTTTCCAGCTGAGTCTCGAGCAGGTATCTTTCCGCATCGAGCAGGGTTTTCGGATGAGTCTCGAGCAGGTATCTTTCCGTCTCGAGTAGGGTTTCCAGCTAAGTCTCGGGCAGGTATCTTCCCACCTCGAGCAGGGTTTCCAGCTATGTCTCAGGCAGGTATCTTTCAGCCTCGAGCAGGATTTCCAGTTGAGTCTCGAGCAGGTATCTTTTGGCCTTGAGCAGGGTTTCCAGCTAAGTCTCGGGCAGGTATCTTTCAGCCTCGAGCAGGGTTTTTGGCTAAGTCTCGAGCAAGTATCTTTCAGCATCGTGCAGGGTTTCTGCCTAAGTCTCGAGCAAACGACGTTCGACCTCAGACCGGATTTTTCTGACTAAGTCTCGAGCAGTCTCGAACAGAAAAGGTGCTATTCACTCTCGAGCAAGACTCCCGACCAGGTATTAAAAGGGCGCATACAATTGCAAAACAGGGAGTTTCATTTCTTCTAAAGCCAAAATTTACACGATTAACATTTACAAAGAGGTCGAGTGCCCTCGGCCCTTTTTTTCTACCGAATAACCTATCTACAGGTCAGCCATCTCCCGAGCAAGCTTCTCCTGCTCGAGTGTAGCAACTCTCGCCCTCAGGGCCAGCTCCTTGGCCTTGGCGTTGGCTACCCGGCTCCGCTCCTCCTGAAGCTGAGCCAGGGCGTTCTTCCCCGCCCGGGTCGCTCGCCCCAGCTTTTCTTCAAGCTCGGCCATCTTCGCCTCGGCATCAGCTGAAGCCTTCAAAGGAGCAGCAGAGAGCTCCACGAACTTTTTGCAGAGCATTTCCGCCTCTGCGCGGGTAGCCTCGACGACTTCCGTGGCCTTCGCGCGATCACCCGCGAGGGCATTCTCGGCCTTCTCGTGGGCATTCGCAAGGGCCTCGGCTGACCTTTTCTGCTCAGCCTCGACGGCCCTAGAGATCTCGATGGCGTGCTCGGCCTTCAGCTGCTCGACCTCCTCCTCCGTCCGCGCTATGCTCTCCTCGAGGCTGAGGATGTATTCCTCGCGTTCCTCGACCAAGGAGCACAGCACCCGGAAGCTAATAGCATGAGCGCACAGGATCCCAAGCCCTTGAGCGGCCTGGTCCAAACCCTGGAAAGACGCGAGAAACGTCACAAACGGCCTCGCGGACATGAAGCGAACCAAAAAGAAGAAAGACAGGCCCAAGATCAACTAACCTCCTGGAGGTGCGTTTTGAGCCTCGCGCGGGCATAGCGCAGCGACGACCCACGCCCCCCTGTAGACCTCTCCAGCGTCGGGTCGGCAGCGTCGGCGGGGGCATCACCCCGAGCCGCCTCATGCGAGGCGTGGAGCGGCACGGGTGGGGCCGAGCCTACCAGAGAAAACAGGGTTACTTAGTGGACCGAGGCCCAAAAGCAAAACAATAACGAAGAGGGAGGTGACGCCATACCTGATGCCCCGCCGTGCTCGTCGACGCTTGCAAGCACCGTCCCAACCTCGGCTACATCAGGCTCGGTGGCATCGACCCCCGCTGTCGCCCCGACGGTGTCGACCTCGCCTACAGCCCCGCCCGGGGCAGCAGCCGGCTCGGGGGCTCCATGGTCGGGCGCCTCAGCTGGGCTTCCCTCCGCGGGTGCCCTGACGGCCCCCTAGTCGGCCGCCCCGGCTAAGTCACCCTCCATGGACGTCACGTCATGCCAAGGGTGCTGCGGCCTCGCTCGGGGGACTAGGAGGTAGTCCCCGCACAGAGCCTGAACAACGGTCGGAGTCTGTGATGAAAAAGACCCCTAAGTCTCGCCAAGGAAAAAAGGGGGAAGGCCTGCACTCCTGGGCAAAACAAAAAGAGAAAAAGAAAAAGAGGGGTGCGAAAGCACCTGAGTGACGAGCCTCCGCCTCCTGGGTCGTGGGGGCGTGGCATGAGGCGCCGCACCCGCGGCGGCTAGGGGAGTGTCTTCCCCCTGAGCGTCCTGCGCCTGCGGCGTCGGGCGCGAGCTCGATGGCTCGACCGCAGCCGCTGCCCGCTCTTGCTGCAGAGAGAAGGTTGGAGGAAGGGTCAAAGAGGAAGAAAAACGCTTGGAAGACGACGAAAAACCAAGGTCGAGCCTGGGCATCCCCGGGCTCGGTAAAAGGGACTTACCATTGCGCGATCACCCCACTCGACGTGGGGCTTCTTGGCAGCCTGGCTTGGGGCATCCAGGGCTGGTCTCTTGGTAGCCCTCTTGCCCTTGCCCAGCCCGGGCAACAACAACAGGCGCCTCGCCGTTTCCAGCAGCTCCTGGCTCTCCTGCAAGACTCGACACGGTCAAAGAATGCCCGGGCCCGAAGTAGGCCCGACAAAAGAATGAGAAGAAGATTACCTCGCTGTGCCGCTTAGTATGTTCTTGGGGACAGGGTCGTCAAGGGTGTAGGCGTGGGCCACCTTCCCAAACGCCTCCTGCATACGCGCCGCCACCCACGACTCCGTCGGGGCTGTAGGAAGACAGAATGAGATGGGGGACGATCGGAAAAAAAGAGCTCGCTCGAGCTCGAGAAAGGATGAGATCAAAAGAAGCTTATATTTGGCGCTTTCCCGAGTAGGATCGTCCCTCCCTCGAATCTCGAAGAACGGGTGCACCCTCTTCCGTAGAGGGGACACCCGAGCCCGAAGATAGTCTGCGACCACGGCCTGGCCGGTCAGGCCACGCGTCGCGCAGACGTGGATGGTGGCGACGGCCTCTTGGTCAGCCGCTGAGTCCTCAGGTTCTGGGGTCTCGCGCTTGCTATCCACGGCGATGCCGTTGTACGCCCCCTTGCCCTTCTTCAGATAAAACCACCTCTTCGTCCACGGCCTGAGGGAGTCCTGGGTCGAGACTTGAAGAAAGGTGCAGGGAAGTCGGTCCGCAGCCGAAAATAAAGGCACCTGACGACAGGGTCCTTTGAAGTGTGGAACAAAGAATAAAAATGAAAAAAGAGAGAGGGGGTGGGAAGGATTCCAAGGAACCCCTCACAGAGATGCGAAAAGATAGAGAGGAGGAGAATGGATTTCGGCACCAGATTGACAAGCTCGATCTCACATTGCGTGAGAATAGCAGCCAAGAAGTCGCTCTCCGGGGTCCGCAGCCCGAAGAGCGTATACTGCTCCGTGCTCACGATCTCGTCCTCCCAAGGGTGCGGCTCGACCTCTCCGACCGCCGGGAGTCGCCAGGTCGTTGGGTCCAGGAGTCCCAGCGACTCGAGCTCCCTCATCCTCTCGGGGGTCAAGGTGCTTTTCCCGAACTTGGCCATGGCTCTCAGAAGAATCAAGACAGATTGAGGAAAGAAAAGGACGACAAGCAGAAAGGCTAGAGACACAACGCAAGGGTGAAGGGCCTCAGAAGTATGCGGCTTCAAGCTTTTAAAGGAGCACGATCTCTGACAGCTAGCGTCAGTTACTCCTCAAAAGGTGCGCCGGGATTTTCAGGCAGAGAACGTGAAGCGCCACGGTCGCATCTCCTCGAATTCCCCCACCGGAGACCCGAGGCATTGCTTCCCGTGTCCGCCGCCCGTCGCGTCAGGACACGAGGCGTTACGGGCCGCCTCCTCGAATCCCCTGCAGGAATCCGCGGCGACGAAAATCAGACGTCCGACAAGAGCACGATCTCCAATTTAATGCCGCAAAGACGAAAGGGCATGTTCGGGGCGACCACGATAGAGGTCCTTGGAGGATTTCGATGCGCTAAGGTCGGCCTCGGGGGCTGCTGTGCTCGGCCAAAAGGTCGATCCCTTCTCAAGAGACAATAAGACTCAAGGCCGCCCCGAGCTTCAGGGCCGTCCCTTGAGCCTCGGGGGCTAGCTGTCAGGGATCGGTACCCTCACCACGTGTAAGAACCCCTCCGGCCTTGTGGCGGCTTTTCGCAGACCCGGGGCTCATCTCCGACCTAGGTGATGCTCCCTCGTGATCGGGCTCAGGGCCGGCGAGCTCGAGCTCGGGCACCGCCGAGGGGCAGGCACCCTCGACCTCGACGCCTCGCCCTCGACCTCAACGCTCCCGTGGGCACCAAGGAAAGGGACATCTGTAACATTTCTATTTTTATCTTGTGTAAGACTCTCCCCTGCGTGGGAATCAGTGCCCTACCTACTCCTACGTGGGAACTAGGGTTCAACAGCTCCCGTCAGACTCTCAACGGCTAGCGGCGACTTCCGAGCCTCCGTCAAATCGCCACAAGCTCCTGACGCTGGCCTCAGGACCAAGCGGCAAGGTTCCCTGAGGGCTACAAAAGCAGTAGGTCACCCCAACCACAAAAGAAGAACGAAGAGACAAAAACAGAAGACAGAACAACAACAAGATATAGGCAAAAGGCCAAGGATAACACATGACATGCATCACCGGAAAAGAAGAACGGCGCGGCTCCCTCCTCTTGCTCGGGCCCTGTCCTTGTACTCTTCCACAGAGCTGCTAATACACCCTTCGCCTCAGGGCAAAACTGGAGTAGAGCTATTACCCGACCTTGGGGGCTCGAACCAGTATAAACCCCGTGTCCATTGTCTCTTCTTGGACGACTTCCCCGTGACGTTTGGAGCCTCCGAACGAGCGCGACCTCGGGTCCCGCTCCCGAGCTAACACCTCGCATCCCCCTTTCTTTCTTCTGCGGTCGACGGTCCCGATCGTCGACAACTAGGTTTTCTCCTAGAACGCTTATAATGGCACCTCTGAATAGATTATCAGCAGCCTCAAACACTTTCTCCTCAACAGGAGATAGCGCCCCTTCAGGCTTGCCTTGTGCCACATAATACACATTCATGGCAGTCAACCAAAGAATCATCCTTGCACGCCAACGTTTGTAGTTGGGCTTCCATCCGAACACATTCCTATAATCGATTTTTGGATTGTTGAGAAAAAGCGGTTTAACGAAAAACATAAAAACATTATATAACATGACATCTAGCATAGTGATCACATAGCAAACAACAAGTGTATAACTCAACAGAAGGGTCTCAGTTATACCCTTGGCGAGCCGGTTCCGTGGCACGAAGTGCTATTACGCGGATCGATCGACATGATCGCAGTTTGTCGTAGTAGTCGAACGGACTTGAAGCAGTGTAGACAATTGTTGCAGTGCCGATTCCACACCCTGTAGATGATGTAGTCGAACACAAGGAGCAGTCACGCAGTATTCGCGTTCCCTAAAAATCGTATTCGCTCTCTATCCCGCAGCAGGAACGCAAGAGAACGATGATTCTGGAGGCCTGCTCACTCTGGTTCCTTTGCGCGTGGGAGACAGAGCCGGGAACGCCTAGGCGGCAGCGCAACAGCTGAACTCGGGATGAGAAGGAGGAACTGGTGTTGTCTCTATATTTGACACAGGAGAGAAGGGCGCCTTTTTGGAAGAGACGAACATCCAGGTAACGCTCGATTAACCATGTCAGTTACAAGTAACCGACGTTGATTATGAGCTAGCCATCAAACACGTCCGTTACTGGTAACTGACGGCGGTTACTAGTTATAAACCGGCCACATTGATCACTGAAACGGCAAAACTGCACGTCCTCATAACACCTAGTATTGTACATCAGCCTTAGAGTTTATTGGGCCAAAATACTAATACTCGCTAGCAAGCTGGACTTCAACCTGCGGGACTGTGCGCTGCTTGTCAAGACTAACGTGCTCTCTGATGCCTCGGTCCTGCCTCCTCCTACCGAGGCTGCGTCGGGGACGGCAGACGTCCGGGACCTGCTCGCGAGGCTGTAGATCGGGCACACCGAGGCGAAGAACCAGGCGGTGGATAGTCTTCTCGAGGCTCTCAACAAGGACGAGAAGAGCGTCCTCTCAGTGCTCGGCCGCGCCAATGTCTCCGCGCTGGTGTAGCTGCTCACGGCGTCCTCGCCCAAGTTGCGGGAGAAGGCCGCCACGGTCATCTGCCAGCTCGCTGAATCGGACAGCTGCGAGGGCCTGCTCATGTCAGAGGGCGCGCTGCCGCCGCTCATCCGGTTGGCCGAGTCCAGCAGCCTCGTCGGCCGTGAGAAGGCCGTCATCTCGCTGCAACATCTGTCCTTGTCACCTGACATTACCCGCGCCATTGCCGGCCATGGTGGCGCCCAACCACTGATTGAGATTTGCCAGACAGGGGATTCCATCTCCCAGTCCGCCGCAGCCGGCGCACTTAAGAACTTCTCGGCAGCGCCGAAAATGCGTAATCACTGGCGGACAAAGGAGTAGTTTGTGTGATGGTCAATCTGCTGGATTGCGGCACTGTTCTTGGCTCCAAGGAGTACGTCGCCGACTGCTTGCAGAACCTCACGTCGGGCAGCGATAGCTTTCGGCGCGCCGTCGTTTCAGACGGCGGGTTGCACAGCCTGCTCCTTTACCTTGATGGTCCATTGCCATAGGAATCCGCGGTGAATGCGCTCCGGAACCTGGTGGGAGCTGTCTCCCCCGACAGCGTCATCTCACTAGGCGTGCTACCTCGGCTGGTCCATGTCCTCAGAGTTGGGTCAATCGGAGCACAGCAGGCGGCCGCAGCGGCTATCTGCAGGATCTCCACCTCCACGAACACGAAGCGCGTTGTCGGCGAGCACGGTTGCATGCCGCTGCTCGTGCGCATGCTGGAGGCCAAGTCGGACGGCGCAGGCGAGGTCGCCGCCCAGGCCGTCGCGAGCCTCGTGAGCTACCCTCCCAATGCCCAAGAGGTCAGGAAGGACAACAAGAGAGTGCCATGCCTAGTGCAGCTGCTGGACCTGAGCCCTCTGAACACGGCCAAGAAGTATGCTATCTCGTGCCTCCTGTCGCTCTCTGCGACGAAGCGGTGCAAGAAGTTGATGATCTCGCACGGCGCCATTGGGTACCTCAAACACTACTACAGAAAGGCTTATATTAGACGCCTCATCACAGACGGTTTCTCAAAACCATCTGTGACGATGAACATTTTTTGACGGTTCTATATTGCAACCGCCAGTGACATTATCACAGACGGTATTCTTCAAAAACCGCCAGTGATATACATCAATATCACAGACGGTTTTTAAACCGCCAGTGATATACATCAATATCACAGACGATTTTAGTTGAAAATCGTCTGTGATAATATCACAAACGGATTTTAACTAAAACCGTCTATAATATCATGTATTATCTCAAACGGTTTTATAATAAAACCATTAGCGACTTATCACAGACGGTTCGTTATAATAACCTTCTGTGATAAACCACATCACAGACGGTTTATCCAGACAGAACCGTCTGTGATAATATTTCAACTTTCGCGCTCTCACCAAATTTGAATTTCCCGCTCATCTCGTTTTTGACTTCCTTTAAAATACCAGCCCGCGGCTCTTCTCTTGCTGCTTTCTTCTCACTTCTTCTGCTCTCCTCTTCTCTTCTCTTCTCTCTTCTCACTTCCTTTTCCTCTACTCTTCGAATGATTGGTAAGTATGGTGTTCGAATCGTTCAACTAAAATATTATAGCTCATCATCTCCTCTTCCTCTTCCTTTCTCTCTTCTCTTCTCTTTTGCACTCTTGATATTGCGGCGTTTTCGTTTTCGATCTGTGCACCTTTCGGTAAAACCTTCCAAGAGGCTACATCAGAAGTACACGCGAGGCTCCAAAAAAACGTCGTTTAGGGCCTCAAAACGACCTCCGAAGTTTTTTTTCGTCGATTTTGCGTTTTCAAGTTCTTCAGAGCAGTGACATGGGATATCTCACATCTAGTAGCTATTCCATTATGCTTGAACTAGCGCAGAGCAGCTGGATCACAGAAATATCATCTGTACGTGACGATATTTTTTTTGTTTCCAAAAGTAACATCACAGACGGTTCATAGTAAAAACCGTCTGTAATAGTTGTTATCACAGACGGTTCTTAGTAAAAACCGTCTGTGATAGTTTGTTATCACATATGGTTCTTAGTAAAAACCGTCTGTGATATTTGCATATCACATACGGTTTTAGTTTGAAATCGTCTGTGATATGTTCCGTAACATCACTGACCTATGATTACAGACGGTTCGAAAAACCGTCTGTGATGATCTTTTCTGTAGTAGTGTGCAAGAAGCTCTCCGAGATGGACGTCGCGGGCGCCAAGAAGCTGCTCGAGAGGCTGGAGCGCGGCAAGCTCCGGAGCCTTTTCAGTAGGAAGTAACAGATGTAACAAATAGCTTTACTACGTACTTACATGCTACATTGTCAAGTTTCTATTTTGATGCAACCTGTATAAAAATCACGTCCTATTTTCAGCCTGTGAAACGGTTGCGGTGCAGGTGTTTATGTGAACTGAATATATTGGGTTGTAATATATGTTGGGTTATGGATATGTTGGGCAGTTCCGGGGCTTCTAACTTTGAATAAGTTAATATTGTTCAGTGCTGAAACTGAAATGAATGGACTGAATGATAGTACTCTATACTCTTTCTGTGAACATTTAAATAAGTTAATATTTCTTTGCTTCGCCGGTGTACTCGGTGCCCAAGTTTAGGTTCGCTGTGCTCCTCGCCGTATTGATGGTTCTAGGCTTCTACAGGCCGTGGCTTCGACAAGCCAACCCTAGGGATTGGGGTTTACTCGGAGTCGTGGCTTGTAGTGATTTGGTGGCTACGGATTTCCGGTTTCCGTGCCCAGTTCATGGCTTTGCAGTGGCTGTGAATGTGATTCACCATGTGTTTTGTGTTTCCGTCTAACCGGTTTGGTGCAAATTGGCAGTGGCGGCGTTGGGCGATGACCCAATCAGGGAATGGATCCTTACCGAAGGGAAGGCCACGCAGATTACGAGGATCATCTCCGTTGGGGGTGGCTGCATCAACACTGCCCAGCGCTACGATACTGACGCTGGCTCCTTCTTTGTGAAGACCAATAGGTGCGCTGAAAGTTTATCTTTTGAACTTAATCATTAATAATATCGTGGATATGAATAAGTAGTGATGCTTTGGGTTATTATTGTTGTGACAATGATGGAACGGAAACATCATGTTTTATGACAGGCGCATTGGTCCATCTATGTTTGAAGGGGAGACTCTCGGCTTGAAGGCAATGTATGACACGAAATCAATCCGTGTTCCTTTTCCATACAAGGTGAGTAAAGACTCAGACGCAGGAACATGTAAAAGTTGCACAACGCCTACAACAGTGCATGATGTTGTAATGCGTGTGCATGACTGATACTGTGTTACACATACACCATGGAAGTACCATTCTAGTTCTGTCGATCTGAAGGTACCTTGGACTTGGAGTAGGATCCATTGGCAGCTAGTTCTCATAGATTGTAGTGTAGGCATGCGTTCTTTTTATTTTCACGAGTTGCCTGCGTCCACTTATTCTTCTTCAATTTCTATTCCTTATTCTCTGCGTACCTGTTAGTACAGGTTGGAACGTTACCAACTGGTGGTTCTTTTATCATCATGGAGTCTATCGAATTCGGTCGTTCTAGGGGAGACCGGGTAACCTTATAGGCAATATGCCTTATTTATATTGCAACCTATTTCAGTTCTTCATGATTAACAAACTGTTTGTTGTCAGTCAGTTTTGGGAAGGAAGCTTGCTGAAATGCATAAAGCTGCCAAATCTGATAAGGGTTATGGTTTCTATGTTGACAATACTATTGGAAGGTACATTAAGTGTTTGATGTAATAAATCTTCCTATTTTCTCCCATCTACTTTCTAAAATCAGACAAGTTTGTTAAGGAACCTCGCTATCGAATAGTCCGGGGTTCCCGAACAGATCTAAAATTGGAGAACAGAAAGAGAGAGACACAGATATATGAGGAGAGCGACGGCGGTATTCTTTATTGCTAATGAATTCTGTGTACATGGGGGGGACCCCCCTCCTCCTTTTATAGCGCTCTCTAGGGTTTCGGCATTAGGGACCACATGGGCCTTCGGTGGGCTTTAGGGTTTCTCAACACTCCCCCTTGGGCCCTTTGCCGTGAGATGCATATGCCTCATTAAAACTCCAGAAAAACCCAGTGGGAAAAATACTTGGAGAAAGAGTACATAGCATACGCTTACTATGTTGCACGAATTGCCTCGTTAAAACCTTATGCAAGAAACTTCATGAAAAACTTGCTAAGGAAAAGAGTACAATTCTCCCAACTTCAAATGCTAATCTTCGAGATTCATGTTGGGTATTCATAATTCATCTTGAGATTCATGTGGGAGTATGTGAAATATCTCCCCCGAATCTGCACTTCTCTAAGTCTCATCATCCCAATTCCTTTCACGCACCTTTCAAAGGTAGATCTTTGGGAGTGATTTAGTGAACAAACTGCAAGATTTTCACATGACTTAGTATGCAATATCTTGATCTCGTTCATCTTATGCAATTCATGAGCATAGAAGAACTTGGGGTTGATATGCTTCGTGAGATTGCTCTTCACATAACCCATCCGTGCTTGGGCAACACAAGTCGCATTATCTTCATAAATTATCGTGGAGTTTGCTCAATGTTCAAACCACATGACTTACGGATGTGGTGAACCATTCTTTCGAGCCATGCACATTCACGCGATGCTTCATACAAAGCGATGATTTCGAGTGGTTTGTCGACGCCGAGACAAGAGTGCGCTTAGACGACTTCCAAGAAATTGCTGTTCCTCCACATAGGAAAACATAGCCGCTTGGGACTTACCAAGGTATGGTCCGATAAATACCCAAGCATCGGCATAGCCAACCAAATTCAATTCATTATTTCTTCGAAAGAACAGACTCAAGGTCTTTGCTTCCTTGGAGGTAGCGGAAGATGTCCTTGATCCCTTTCCAATGCCTTTTGGTGGGTTCTCAGATCAGATCGAGCTAGCAAATTCACAAATAACGCAATGTCAGGCCTAGTGCTATTTGCAAGGTACATGAGCGCTCAATTGCACTCAGATATGGGAATTCTGCGCCCCGTGACTTCCTCCCCTCTTCTCTAGGTGCTGATGGGTCTAGGTGCGCTTGGAGTGACCTTCCACCATTGGAGTCTTCGCAGATATGCCTTTTCAAAACCAAACCTTTCCAACACTTTACGTGTGTAGGTTGATTGATGTACCAAGATTCCTCCTTGACATGTTCAAGCCGCAAGCCTAAACAAAACTTGGTTTTACCTAAATCTTTCATTTCAAACTCGGACTTCAAGTATGAGCATGCCTCTTCAATTTCTTCATCCGTCCCAATGATGTTCAAGTCATCTACATAGACGGAGATTATCTGTAATCCATTCGGGATCACAGATAAACACATATGGACAATCTTCGCTGTTTGTGTAGCCTTTCTTGCATAGAAAGTCACTCAAACGATTGTACCACATTCTTCCTGACTGCTTCAGCCCATACAGTGATTTCTCCAATTTCACACTTTGTCTGAGTTTCTATTTGCTCCATCTTGGTTGGGATAGGAATTCCTTCCTGTACTTTCATGTATATCTCCGAATCCAAGTTTCCATACAAATATGCTGTGACAACATCCATTAGCTTCATTCTCAACTTCAAGTTGACTGCCATTGAGATCAAATATCTAAAGGTAATTCCTCCCATGATCGGAGAATAGGTTTCTTCATAATCAACTCCAGGACGTTGAGTGAAACCTTGAGCTACAAGCCTTGCTTTGTACCTTACAACCGTTGTTTTCATTTCTCTTAGAACAAAGACCCATTTGTGACCTACATGGGTTTATATGGGGAGGTGTGCGTGCATACGGCTCAAACACCTCTCTCTTGTTGGAGAGACTAACTCGCAGATGATTGCCTTTTCCATTCTTCCCAATCTAGCCTTTTCTTGCACTCTGCTAGAGATGCAGCTCGGATCATGATCAATGATCGAGGCAATCTTCTTTGCAAAGTATGCATCAACGTTGGTCGTTGCTCTATTCAGGATTCTCCTGTTATTACAAAGTTTATGGCCATTTCTTCATGGGGTGCTTCATGCACTTCTACTTGCTCTTCTCTCGCTTTTCCCTATCGCAGAGCAAGTTCCTTTAGCTTTTCATCGCCTATGTGTGCGCACATTATTTCCGCGGCTTCTCGCAGTGGAAGATTCAAGTGGAATTGCCTTTCCGTTGGCTTCTTTCCAGTGCTGTGTCTCAACTCGCTCCCCTTCTTTCCTTGGGGCATTTTCGTGATTGGTTGTGGTAAGTCCTCTCGCTTGATTTTCTCCAGACGTCTCCGGGTACTTTGGGTTTGAGGAGCCGATTGCTGTTCTTTTTCTTTGAGGCCTCTGAGCAAAGTTGAGGGATACCTTCTATTTTCTTTGGTATTTCCACCCTCTCGTGCATTTCTTGCGGGTACATGCGACTTAACCACGCCTTCGATCACAAAATGATCAGCAATTCATTTGCTAAATTCGCAAATCAATTATCTTCTAGACTTCTTGATTTGCTTCATTAGTTCGGGGTCATGTGTGGGATCCCGGTGGAATGCCATATGATTTCCCGGCATTTTTCATCCAAAGGTTGATTTCCTCCCCCTAATGACGGGAAACGATCCTCGTCAAAAATGCAATCAGCGAACCGGGCTGTATGCAAATCTCCAGTCATGGGTTCCAAATACCGATTATGGATGCACTCCATAACCAACGATATCCTGCATTTCTTGAGAGAGGCCCATTGCGAATCATTGAGGGGTGGTATAGGTACATATACCATACACCCAAATTTTCTAAGATGGGAGATCTTGGGATGATCCTGCACAAGCCGCATAGGAGAATGGATGTTGTAGGCCGACGGTCTAAAATTGATAAGAGCTGCCGCGGCGGATGCGTGTCCCCAACAAGTGTTGGGCAAGTTACAACTCGCAAAAGTGGTCGGCAATGAACTTAATCCTCTTTATTAGTGCTTCGCTAGTCCATTCGCGTATGGACGTGCGGTGCTGAGTGCTCAATCGCTATCCTCGTTGTTTGTGTAATAATCATCAAATGCCTTTGAAGTAAATTCTCCGCATTGTCCATTCTAATGGACTTCACGCGATGATCGTGGAAAGCATTCTTAATTCTTATGATCTGCGAGATCGACTTTGCAAAAGCATGGTTTCTTGTTGACAACAAGCATACATGCGACCATTTCGAGGAAGCATCGATGAGCACCATAAAGTATCGAAACGGCCGACAGGGCTGAATCGACCGCAAATATCCCCTCGATGCGTTCCAGAATGCAGGATTTCACTTTGCACTTTCATGACAGAGGGTCTAGTTATTAATTTCCGGTGGCACATGCAGGCACACAAAATCTTCATGATTCGGGAAATTTTTAACATTAATGCCATGACCTTGTGAGTTGTTCACTATATTTCTCATCATTCTAAGACCGGGATGACCTAATCTACCATGCCATAAAGAAAATAACTCGAGCTTCTAAAGCAGGTCTTCAAGGAAGTATACACTTGGTGCATGAATATTCGTGTAGTACAACCCTGATTCATATGAGGGACATTTTTCTAATACCATTTTTCCACATACCGCGTGCTTCACAATGCACAAGTATTCTTTGCCATTTTCTTCATTGGTTTCTACGTGAAAACCATTGGCGCGGATGTCTTTAAAGCTTAAGAGAGTGCGAGTTGATTCAGGTACAAAAGGGCTTCTTCAATTACCAAAGTTGTACCCATAGGCAATATAATAGTGGCTCTTCCCGAGCCGATTACATATGAGTCGCTTCTGCGATCGTAGTAATCTTTCCGTTCTTCGTGATCGATCGAAATACTTAGACTCTCTTAAGATGGTATCAACAATGCATATCTCTTCCATTTGGGCGCTACGATTTCTAGATAAAAGAAATATAATTCTAATCAAACAGAGGCAAAATAATTCAAATATTGCTTGCAATTGAAAGAATCTTGGAATAAAGAATAAATTATGTATTTATTCATGAAAGAAGTATGCTCTTCTAGAGCCTTACTATTCATTATTCAAAAGAAAATGCTAACAACCATGATCTAAAAGAAAATGCGATTCATGCATTTAAATGGCGGTGCACGGTTTGATCGTTACGCTTTCGACGGTAGGTTTCAAGCGTCCTGCGAGGACCCTAGACCGATTCTTGCGCGAGCTTCTTGCCCCAAGAGCGATCTTTACGTTCGATGCCCAAGTGAGATAGTTCTAACGCGGGCCATTCTTCAAACTCACGATTCACAATTCATGATTTCAAAATTTCGACATTAGATTCTGCGTGTAATCTAATAGAAAATAGTTGCAATAAGCATAAAGACGAGAAAATAAATTTCCATGCATTGCATTATTCAAAATAGAGCAATGAATTCAAAATTTATAAAGAAAATTCATAAAACAGAGAAATAAAGCTAGAAAATTAAAAAGCAGAGCCAAATAATCTTACGGATTTTCGGCAATTTTTTCAAAATTTTTACGCAATTTTTTCTTTTTGCCCTTTTCTTTCTTTTTTTTCTTCTCTGTTTTTTTTCGGCGACCGGCTTAAATGGGCCTTGCCGGCCCATGCTTGCCTTGCCTAGGGTTTCCACGCGCCTCCTCCATCGCTGCGTCTCCATGCGCCACCGCGGCCTTCCGCGCCAGTGCCGCTCCACACGCCGACGCGCCGCCGCCCTGAGTGCTGCCGATGCTGCGCGCCTCCATGCTGCGCCGTGACGCCGCCTCCACCTTCATGGTCTCCGAGGCGACGCCGGCGGCGGGCTGGGACGGCTTGACGCTACATGCGTGAGACGCCGAGGCCAGCAGGTGCTGCAGAGGCGGCGGGCGCTGACGAAGTGCGGGCCGCGAGCCGGGCGACGGAGCGTGTGGTAGGGCGGGAGCCGGCTACGAGCCCGGCGGGCGAGCGGCCGAGCGCGGGCAGCGGAAGCCCGGTCGCGAGCCGACGGCGGAGCGGCGAGGTGGGCGCGGAAGCCGGGGCCGCGAGCCGGGTTAAGCCGTCTTGCGCGGCGTCTTAGGGGCAGCGGCTGGGCGGCAAGGAGGCTAAGGGCGACGCCGCGGGCGGCGGCGACCGGCCGAGGCCGGGCGCAGGAGGCGGAGGCGGCGCCGGGAGGGAAGCCTTGGGCGCGAGGTCGGTCGGAGGGCGATCGCCCGAACATGCGGCCGCCGGTGCCTTGCACGGCGAGCATCGGCCACGCCGGCCAGCTGCGTGGCGAAGCTCGCTGAAGCGATCCGGAGACAAGTTACCCCTTTTATCGCTAGAAACTGTAAGTCCGTCCAGACCTGATGTGCATCTGCTAAGTTGACCTTGAATTCTGCCTCCATCTTATAACTTTGGTGAAACATGGCATGTTAATCAAGTTTTGTTTCTTGTTAGAAATACTATCTTGAATTCTTGATCTTTCTAATCCACCTCTTCTCTTACTGTAGCACTACACAAATTAATACTTGGACTGCTGACTGGATTGACTTTTACTCAAAGCATAGATTGGGATACCAATTAGAGTTGGCATCACAACAGTATGGAGATTCAGCCATATACGAAAAAGGTACATAGGAGAAACAAGGACTACAGATAAATCAAACTCCTGTGTTAAAATGTTTGGGTTCATGCACATGATCACTATTCACTAATAGGGTGCTCATCATTTATCTCTTAATTCTAATTTTGTTCATCTTAGCTAACTTTTGCTTAGTGTGTTAAATTCCTCATGCACAGGGCAGCGATTGATCAAGAATATGCATCCACTTTTTGATGGTGCTGTTATTGAGCCATGCTTGCTCCATGGGGATTTATGGAGTGGAAACATAAGCTCTGATGCTAACGGAGATCCTGTAATATTGGATCCAGCATGCTACTGTAAGTAATCCACTGTTTCATGTCTCCAATTATAGACCATAATTATTGGTTGCAATTACTCTTTTTTTATTTGCTTTTCAAGGCAAATATACATTGAATACTTCTGATAGTAATTTGTATAGAAGTGCTCAAAGATTTAATGCGGCGTTGTTGATTTGTCTGGATGTCCTGAATGCCTTACATATCGCACTGTAGATTATTATTGAAGAAAATTTATCAATTCTGAAAGACCGAAATGGTAATCAGAAGGGGAGGGGGTGAATGATCTCAAATAATTTTTCCTATATACTGGACATGAAGACTAACCAAAAAACAAGAGCTTCTTCATTCTATGCTTGCTCGTGGGATTTTGATGATCAGAAGGGGAGGGGGGTGAATGATCTCAAATAACTTTTCCTACATACTGGACATGAAGAGCTAACCAAAAAACAAGAACTTCATCCCATGCTTGCTCGTGGGATTTTGATGATCAAAATGATCTTAGATGGTCTCCTGCATATCACAACAAACACGAACAAAAGAAAAACAAGCCTAGAATACGATATACTAAATCTTTCTTCTCGAGCACAAAGAACGGTTTCTTTCAAAGATTAAAGCAAATTTTGCCTAGATGATTAGGATATGATATAACAAAGATTCATCCATCAATCGTTCATCCTTGGCAAATAATCAAAAATCAATTAGAAGGAGGGGAGGTAAAACCAACTTGCAAGAATTTAAAGTGTGAAAAGTAAATGCTGAATGTAAATTTCAAAATAGTAGAAAAAATAAAAATTGCATTGCATAGATAGGAAGGTTTACAAAGCCACACTACCAAGTAGGCAAAGCTCACAAATGAGCACACAAGGAAACTCTAAAACCTTGCTACAAACCTTGGGAAGAGGCATCCCTCTACCCCTCTATTTATAGCCTAAAAGCACACTAACTTGACCGCTACTCCATCCGCGAACCTTGATCCAACGATCCTCCATCGCTTGAGTAGGGCTAAAATTGGCATCCCAGCAATCCACTTGTCCTAACGGGTTTTATCCATTTATGCTAACTTGACTGCTACTTCATCCACGAAATTTGATCCAACGATTCTCCTTCGCTTGAGTTGGGCTTAAGTTGGCATCTTAACCATCCACTTGTACTCCGGTTCACAGCAACTCCTGGCCTTAGTATTCTTCAGCGCCGCCTGATCGTCTGCACCTTAGCTCTCCTAGCCTAATCCTGGTCTCTTCTGCCTCATCATGACCTAACCCCAAGTCCTACAACCATCATAAATAAGGAAACCTATCACATAGCACTGTTAATAAGATATGCAATTTATAATTAACACAGTATGAATTCTCAATTAAACGCATCGCTCAAGCTCACTGAGAAAGCTGACCGCTGCTCAAAATTTCAAATTAGCTTTCTAAAATAAAACAAACTTACACAAATCGACACAAACCTAATAAATGTTAAATACTCATCACACATCCATAGGTTAACTTCCACATGATCTCACAAGTTCTTTTGACTGTAGATGGACCCAATGAGGCAGAGTTTGGGATGTCATGGTGTGCTGGATTTGGAGGGGCATTCTATAATTCCTATTTTAGGTATTCACTTTCTCACTTTTGTTGCATATATTTCTTTGAGCACCAGCACATGCAGATAAAAGAGTAGATTGTCAAGGACCCGGACCTGGAAAACTGTACTACTGTAGTAATAAGGTTCCTTGGGTAAAGAAGGGTCTATTAGGAAATAGGAACACATTACTTTCTTATACTACCTAATATGCCGGCCCATGCGTTACTATCAAATAGCTAGTAATTGTAATCAAATGGGCACTATTTGAGGATCACCCCCACAAAATAAAAGCCCCCCACCTCCAGCTTTACTTCTTGAGTGCATCTCCTGAGTGCTCGTCTTTCTCTCACCCTATTTTATGTTGGAACACAAGCCCTTTTATGATTCTAGCCAGGAAGAAATCTTTTCAATTTGTAGTTCTTCAACTTGAAACACCGTTTTCTGATTTCTTGCTCTCAACAGAACACAAGACCCCTGCTTATATATAAGAATAAACTAACCGAATCTAACTTGTATACGGACAAGCAAAACAGCTAGAAAAATAAAGCATGCAACATGCATGCAACGGACCTTGACGACTAGATAAATTTTCCATACATGGACTTGTACACGAACCCAATACGGCTAGTAGACTTGGTTTGCCTTATGCACGTATACATACTCGGACTCAAAATCTACCGATTTTAACGTGTCAAGATTAATATCCAACATTCATCCTCTAATCTTGACACACCAACTCTTACTCATTAAGGTAATCGGTCTCAACTACGATTTACCAAATACATACTCGATACAGGATGGAACATTCTGGACTCATCTTCGACGGACTTGACATTGAACGACGAACGCACCTCCTCAACGCCCCGGAGTCAACTTCGAAGGACATGACTTTGGACGGCGAACGCATCTCTTCAATGTCCCAGAGTCAACTTTGACAGACTTGACATAGGACGGCGAACACATCTCTTCAATGTCCTGAAGTCAACTCTTTCACTTGACACTGCATCAAAGTAGTGCTGGTTCGTCGTCATATTGTACTTTAGTAAGGAGCGCTTTTTTCGCCTCCTTTTGCTTGTGGCACTCTGAAGCGAAATGCCCATAATCATTACAATTATAGCACCTCACTTTTGCCTTGTCAAATCTTCGATTCGTGCGGCCTTGTCGACTATCACCTTTCGAACGACTGAAGGAGCCCTCGTCGTCGCGCCTCGACGATCGGGCCTCCCATTCGGCACGCGTCAAGAGTAGGTGTTCTCCTCCACCGCTGTTGGATCCCTTAATCCGTTCCTCGTGTGCCTTCAAACGACCGACCACCTCCTCGATCGTCATCACCTTGAGGTCGCCGAACTGCTCCATGGTGGAGACGATTTGTAGGAACCTGCCAGGGACTGCACGAAGAAATTTTCTTACCACATAGATCTCCTCCATATTGTCACCAAGCCCCCTGATTTTGTTGACGATCGTTGTCAACCGGATGGCGAAATCGTCGACGGATTCCATCTCCGTCATGCGCAACCCCTCGAACTCAGCTTTGAGGGTTTGTACCTTTGCCTCCTTCACACGATCGATGCCAAGATGCATCGTCTTCAACGTCTCCCACGCAGCTTTGGCCGTCTCCTTTTCGGCCAGTAGGAAGAGCGTTTCCTCCGGGATGCCTCCGTAGATAGCTGCCAAAGCCATCTGATCCTTGCGCTCATCGACGTTGCTGTCCACGATCGCTTCCCATAGTCCTTGAGCTCTCATGTACACCTTCATCTTGATTGCCCATGCTGCATAATTGCTCTTCGTGAGCATCGGATAATGCAGCGAGATAGCGGAACTCTCCTTTGCCATCGCACTTGACGTTGCCTTATCAACGGTGACACCATTTCCCGGAGACTGCGGCATTATCTTGGGCAACGGATCAAAAATCTGGCTCTGATAAAAAACTCAGGCTCTGATACCAATTGTTAGAACACAAGCCCTTTTTTGATTCTAGCAAGGAAGAAATCTTTTCAATTTGTGGTGCTTCAACTTGAAACACCGTTTTCTGATTTCTTGCTCTCAACAGAATACAAGACCCCTGCTTATATACAAGAATAAACTAACAGAATCTAACTTGTATACGGACAAGCAGAACGGCTAGAAAAAGAAAGCATGCAACGGACCTTGACGACTAGATAAATTTTCCATACATGGACTCGGACACGAACCAAATACGGCTAGTAGACTTGGTTTGCCTTACGCACGTATACATACTCGGACTCAAAATTTACCGATTTTAACGTGTCAAGATTAATATCCAACATTTTAACTATGGTGCCTTGTGTCGGTTGGATTACTCAATTCTTCAGTACTATTTCGATGGAGAAATTTAATGTATATTACATTCTTAACTCTGATACAGGTATTTCCAAAACAGCCCGGCTTTGAGAAGAGAGGGACCTGTATCTCCTCTACCACTACCTAAATCACTACAATCTTTTCGGCTCTGGGTACCGCTCATCTGCTATGTCCATAATCGACGACTACTTAAGGGTGCTCAAGGTTTAGCTACTTCTGCTCTTTACATGAAAACTGAATGTTGCAATGTACGTATATATCACATGTTTTATGTATGGGTTTTTTTGCTAAGAAAACATTCCGATGATGTTTATCAAAATCCTTTATGTATATACCTATCGACATGTTTTGAATTCATTGTGAATTTGTGACATCTTCACATTCCGTTGTAAAATATCTTCTTCATTCTTTGCGTGCGATAGTTTCATATATACATCACTGTATCAACTGAAAGATCCTCATATCTGTAAATATCTCCCTTGTTAATCCATCGTGACCCGGTCTCTGGACGTCAGGTGTCGCAGACCAATAAGGTATTTCCTCCCTTTCATTTTTTGTGGACAGTGGACTAGTACGATACTGTCGTCAGAAGAGAACGGGTCAACGTGATAGTGATCCTCTGACGTACTAAACTAGCCAGTCAACTGGAATGACAGTATAAAATGGTACGTGTGTGCTGCCTGGATATTTTAACGACCTTGTAAAAGGCAACATCCCTGCTAGCGCACTAAAGACATTTTTAACAACCTGAGACCACCCAACGTGGCGACCCGCCATTCGACCCCTGCGGAAAGATGATCAAAGCTTTTAGCCTTTGTTGCACCCTGTGTGCTCTCCAGCTAATCCCTAGCAAGGCAAGCAACCCAGACGCGTCCGAATCATTTTCAGCACCTGCTCCCCTTGGTTTTTAAGCCCTCGTCGTGATCGGGGTATTGCAGCGCCAATTCTGACACTAGCATTGTTCACTTGTGTTTTCTTGAACGTTTCTTGTGCAGTGCAGTCTGCTGTGTGTGCTCATTTCCAGTGTAGAGATGGAGCAAGACCACAGCGCGAGCATGCCAGTGCCCGGGAGGCGCCTGCGCGCGGATACTCGCCACCCGGTGTACCGCGGGATCCGGTACCGCGGCGGCAAGTGGGTATCGGAGATCAGGGAGCCGCGCAAGTCCAACAGGATCTGGCTCGGCACGTACGTGACGCCCGAGATGGCCGCCGCGGCGTACGACGTCGCCGCATTGGCGCTGCGGGGCGCCGAGGCCGCGCTCAACTTCCCGGACACGGCTTTGTCGCGCCCGGCGCCAGTCTCGAGCTGCCCTGACGACATCCGGGCTGCTTCAGCCGCCGCCGCCGCGATGATCGATCCGGGCAAATGTAACGATGATCCGCATGCCGCCGCTGCAAGCACTGTTGTTGCCGCTGGCAGTTCTGGGTCGGAGAACAAGGCGGGTGACCACAAGAGCGTTGTGGACGAGGACGACGTCTTCGAGATGCCGCGGCTGCTGGTGAGCATGGCCGAGGGGCTGATGATGAGCCCGCCGATGCTGAGTCCGGCGACGGACGGCGCCGTGTCGTCGGAGGACGAGGACGAGGATGGCATGAGCTTGTGGCAGCACTGCTGAATCCTGATACTGTTGCGGGTGTGTGTATAAAGCTTGGACCGGCCGGCCAACTTATCTACTACATATGGGCGTGCCACCTGTGCTCTACGTACTCGATCGGCATGTGTATGAAATGGAAGGCCGAGGCAGAGCAGGACGAAAACTTTTTTCGTAAGCGTCCTCTTGCACTTACATGCATATATACAGATATACGGTCACTAAACTAATGGATCAGCTATTCATAGCCAAGACAGCAGAGTTATATAGCTGTAACACTACTACAGAATGGTACATCACTATCGCTTCATCTGTGTCGGTTCTTAAGTTTTTAGGAAAAAACGATTGTGATAGATGACTTAGGAGAGGCATTAGTAATAATCACTATCGGTTCTCAGGTTAGAAGTGATTGTGATGTGCACTGGGAACATCACAATCGGTTCTTATGCGAGAAATGATAGTGACGTGCATTATCATCACTATCGGTTCACATAGAAGCGATAGAGATGAAGACGTTGACATCACTATCGGTTCTTATGTGAGAAGCGATAGTGATGTGCATAAGAACCGATAGTGATGTCAACGTTCTCATCACTATCGCTTCTTATTTGGGAACCGATTGTGATGACAAAGATCATCACTATCGCTTCTCTTATAAGAACCGACTGTGATGTGTCTCGTTAGGTTATTTATACTACTCGAGCTGAAATCTTCTGCATTATTGTTCGGAGGAGATTTCCCGCCGCCACACGAAAAAATAGCTCATATTCTGTGGTTGGAAGCAATACTTGGGTGAAAAAATTTGAAATCCTCAAAGGTGGGTGTTAAGAGGGTAAATTTGAAGTCCTAACTTGAGGAGATTTCCCCTCATTTTGCATAATTTGTGGTTTTCTTCAAAATGTGAGCATTCCTTCAAACCCCTTTAATTTTGCACTATGTAATTTTGATTTCTCGCGAAGAAAGTTTAGATTGCACTGGTATTGTCTATATCCTATCAGATTGCACACCCTTTATTTGACAAGCACACATGTATTTAATTATCTTAATTTGTAGTGTTTTGATGTTAATATGGAATTATTATTGCTGTCACCTGATGAATGTCAAGAGTTTAGGCTGCGGAACCTACGTCTCCCGTTCGAGGATGCTTGTTTATAAATATGTTGAACAAATGGCATATTTATAAGCGAGCAGTCTCGAATTGTCCACGTTCTTCGGACAGTTCGAGGATATGTCGTTGGGTAAGGTCTGGTGTGTTGTACAACTGCAGAGTAGATTTCGGTAGCGTCTCCCTAGTATTCTCCAGATACACACCCCTCTTGACTTGTTGTCGAGACGTGTATATGGAGAATAGCGGGGAGATGCTACCGAAATTTTCTATGGAGTTGTACAACGGCTTAGGAACTTGTCTGAACCACATATCCTCGAATAGGATTAGGACCAAACCTATTTAGAGATTAGGAGTCATCGTTGGTACCCTTGTTTAATTTGTTTCGTTGTAGTCAAAAGATTTGTAAGGTACTGCACTATATAATTAGATTGTTTGATATCATTGTTGATGTTAAAAATGTATGTCTCCTATCTAGGGAATTGGAAGCTCTAAACCAGGGAAGAATCTATATATCGATCGGGAGTACATATTTCATATATCTTGCAGAAAATTGTCCTCTATTTTGCAAAGGTAATATTAACTGAAATGATGTCTCAATATTTCAAATAGCCACTTCTTTGTCGCTCCGATTTTGCTTAATTTATTGTGTGAAGTTTAATTGCAGATGAACCGTAAGGAATGGATGTATGACAAAAGTCGTGTGAGTCTTGAATTTGGAGGGTGTTAAGGAGTTCAAAAAATTGCGAGAAAGGACATGGTGAGGAGGGGTGTAAACTTCATATATTGTCCTTGTATTGATTGCACCAATCTGAGAAGATTTAACAACTCAGCTCAAATTGAGGATCACCTGATTCGACGAGGTTTCGTGAGGAATTACACGTGTTGGATCCTTCACGGGGAGGCAGGTAGTACCCTGCCGGTATGCAATGAAGTCACGTTGGAACCGGATGATGAGTTGCAGTTTGATATGTTTGAGGAGGAGAATTTGGAGCAAATGTTGCGGGATGTGGAGGGTAATTACACGGAAAGAGAGTTTGAAAAGTTTAAAAGCTTAATGGAAGACGATGCTAAACCACTGTTCACAGGTTGCAAAGCAGAATACACCAAGTTGGGTTTGGTCCTTGCATTGTTCGAACTAAAGTCAAAACACCGTTGGACAGATACAAGTTTCAATGCACTTCTAATTCTTCTATCGGATCTGCTTTCGGAGAGAAACGAGTTGCCAACAAGCATTTATGAAGCCAAGAAGCTACTATGTCCCATGGGAATAAAAATAGAAAGGATACATGCATGTCCAAATGATTGCATCTTGTACCGTAACGCACATCAGAAGCTGCACATTTGTCCAGTTTGCGGTGTGCCTCGGTACAAACAAAAGGAGAAGCGTAACGACAAGAAGCGTAAGAGCCGGGGCAACGAGGGTGAAGAGGTCACTAAAGGTGCACCGGCCAAGGTATTGTGGTACTTGCCCATCATTCCCCGTCTGGAGCGGTTGTTTGCAAATCCCAGAGAGGCAAAAAATTTTGCGTTGGCATTATGAGTCTCGAAAGGAAGATGGCAAGCTGAGACACCCTACTGATTCGGCTCAATGGAGCAACATCGATTGGAAACATGAGGAGTTTGGTGCCGAAATGAGGAACATAAGATTTGGGTTGAGTACCGATGGAATGAATCCGTTTGGTAACATGACGTGGCTAGTTCTGTTGTGTATCTACAACCTCCCTCCTTGGTTGTGCATGAAGCGGAAGTATATCATGATGTCATTGCTAATCTCGGGACCCAAACAGCCGGGAAATGATATTGATGTGTACCTTGCACCCTTGATCGAGGATTTGGTAAAATTGTGGAATGAGGGGGTCGTGGTGTGGGATGCGTACAAAAAAGAGCATTTCACCCTACGGGCTATGGTATTTTGCACCATAAATGATTTCCTGGCCCTTGGTAATTTAGCGGGGTACAATACGAAAGGAGCCAAAGCGTGTCCTATTTGTGAAGAGGAGACTGAGAGCCTATGGCTGCCTAACTCCAAGAAAACTGTGTATATGGGTCACCGTAGGTTTCTACCTCGAAGTCATCGATACCGTAAGATGGATGACAACTTTGATGGGAAGAGGGAAGTCCGTTCGACACTGTAGCCTATGAGTGGTAGGCAAGTATATTCACGTGTACAGGATATCGATGTACAGTACGGAAAGAGCCGTAAATCTATTCGTTCTAGGACCATTTGGAAGAAGAGGTCAATATTTTGGGACTTACCATACTGGAAGGAGTTAGATGTCCGACATTGTATTGATGTCATGCACGTTGAGAAGAATATCTGCGATAATTTAGTTGGCATCCTGCTGAACATACCTGGAAAGACCAAGGATGGTGTGAATGCTCGTCGCGACATGGCCTACATGGGAATCAGGCCCAGGCTTGTAGTGATAGAGGAGGACGGAAAATGTCCGTACATCTCCGCTGCATGCTACACCCTGCCCAAGAAGGAGAAAGAAGACTTTTGCAAATGTCTCCAAGGTATTAAAGTTCCATCTGGGTACTCCGCGAACATTACGAAGCTTGTGTCCATGGGTGATTTGAAGTTGCTGGGCATGAAGTCCCACGACCGCCATGTGTTAATGACCCAAATGCTCCCAGTTGCAATAAAAAATATTTTGCCAGAGGATGTCACGTTTGCGATCACGAAGCTGTGTTATTTCTTTAATGCGATCTCCTGCAATGTTATTGACCCCGATGTGCTAGACAACTTACAAAGGAGGTGGTGCAGACTCTATGTCAGCTTGAGATGCATTTCCCACCATCGTTCTTCGACGTCATGGTCCACCTTGTTGTTCACCTCGTCAGAAAGATTAAGATATGTGGACCGGCATTCCTACGTTACATGTATCCATTCGAGAGGTACATGGGTATATTAAAATCCTACGTGAGGAATCGCTCGAAGCCTGAGGGTAGTTTATTTATTGTGTTATGAGAAAACCGATAGAGATGTTTATTTATTGTGTTATGAGAAAACCATAGTGATATTTTATTTTTTGTGTCGGTTTTGAAACAAAACCAATAGTGATGTTTATTTGTTATGAGAAAACCATATTGATGGTTTATTTTTGTGTCGGTTTTGTTAGAAAACCGATAGTGATGTTATTTGTTTGTATCGGTTTTAGAATAAAACCGATAGAGATGTATTTTCATTTGTGTCGGTTTTCTGAAAAAACCGATAGTGATATTTGTTTGTGTTATCAGAAAACTGTAATGATGTTTTAGTTTTTGTGTCGGTTTTATTAGAAAACCGATAGAGATAGTTATTCAGTTACGTCAGTTTTAGAGGAAAACCGATAGAGATGTTTTATATTTTGTGTCGGTTTTACAATAAAACCGATAGAGATGTTAATATCACATGATTCATTAGGGCTACACTTCAACATTTCGCAAATTAATTACCTCACTCTGGCCTGGCGCGCCTCCAGCTTGCTCTTGCGCGCGCATTTACAAACCCTAGCTAGCTCCTCCCGACGGACGCCACCCCGCCGGCCCTCCGCCCGCCCCGCCCCACGCCCGACGCCACCCCTCCGCCCACCCGCCGCCTCCTCCCCGCCGCGCCTCCGCCCCCAACACCGTTGATGCCACCGCGCCCACCCCACGCCCCGCCCACGCCCGACGCCACCCTCCGCCCACCCCGCCGCCCCACGCCTAACGCCACCTCGCGCCACCCCGCCGCCGCCGCCGCCTCCCCCGTCGCCGCCTCGCCTAACACCGCCGACACCACCTGCGCCCAACCAGCCTCGCGCCCGACGCCACACCTCCGCCCACCCGCCGCCTTCGCCTTCGACGCCACCCAGCGCCACCCGCCGCCCTCCGCCCGGGACGCCACCCTTAGCCCCAACACCGCTGACGCCACCCTCCGCCCCGCCGCCGCCTTGGTCCGTCCCACACCCAGCGACACTAGCACAGAGCGATCAGAGGATCTTTAGCAACATGATTTTGTTTCACCAATGACGCGCGCTTTCTTTCGATTTGGCGCTGTTTAGGTGAAGATAGCTTTCTCTTTGTTGATTTGATCCCGTGTTTTGCTTCGTGATGCTAATGTTGTGCTAGCATTTGGAGTCGATCACGATTTTTGAAAATTGTCCTTGGTTGTCCCGAGTTCATCTCGAATTGTTGACCTACAATGAATCTCGCATTGCTTATGCGGTTCAGCATCGTTTTCCGTCTCTCACCTAATTGGCTAATGCTATTTTTAATTCTGCATACGTTTACATGTGTGCTGCAAGAAAGAGAAGTTTAATGTGGAAGTGACATTTTTCATTTTGCTTGTTCCAGGAAGAGTGCCTACAGAGGTTATAGGACCAGATAGAAGTTCAGCATGATAGTTCAAACAGAGAGCATCAGGTACTTCTGATAATCCATAATGTTTCTCATCTAATTGTTCAGTACAAGATGATGAATATCATGGTATATAGTTAAATTACCATGAAATTGACACAATCGAAAATTGAAAGATTAACATGTCCATAAATCTGAGGAAGTACCGACTGTTAATAATTGAATAGATTTGATTTTTTTAGACTAAGGATATTATATACATATTAGTGGGAGTAATGTTGCAGAATGAAGATAGTCTCTCGAACCTACAGCACAACAACGCTGGCCTGTTACATCCCAAAATTTTGCCTAAATACTATTTTATTGCTTAAATGTGCATTTATGATTTTTTGGAATTCATTTGGTTTTTTCTGGATTTATTCGAATTAATTTTAAATTATGAATATTAACCTTTTATTCAAATCTATTTAAATCTGTACAAAGTTAAAGTAAAGTTTTGCCAAAAATATTTTATTTAAGTCCATAATGTCTCAAAGTATTTTTTGAGAATTTTCTTGGAATTTTACTGATTATTTTATTGCCTAAACAAAATTAAATGAATTTATGTAATTATTTTAAATGGAAAATTCTTTTAAAAAGTGAATGAACACTGTCGGGCCAGCCCATTACTGTGCAGCCCAGTCAGCCCGTTCGCAGCGAAAACCTAACCCTAATGCGGTCAACCGTTGGATCGAGATCCAACGGCTGAGCCTTCGCCGCGTGGCCGAGCGTCCGAAGCCGTCGGATGAGCGCCGCGTGTACGGCTGGGCGTCGTCGTCTCCGATGCGAACTCGGTGTCCACCGCCGTAACGACTACGGTCTTCCCCGCCGTGTAGGGCTCGAACGCCGAGGCTATAAATAGGGCCGAGTAGTCCCCGAGGTTTCCCATGAGCTGCCGCACCTTTTCTCTAACGCGCCGTCGCCCGAGGAGTCCTGTAGAAGCCGCTTGACCTCGCCGGAGTAGAACGCTGAAGCCGCCGCGGTTGTTGCCCGAGATCGTCGCCGATCCGCCGTCTTCCGTCGTTTGGGCTGCGGGAACAAGCTCGCCGAATCGTGCCGCTTCGGATCCCCGTCGTATCGTCGCCAGAAGCCGCCGGAGAGCCATCGGCCAGGTCGCCTTCCTCGCTGCCGGTGGAATTTCGCCGTCGTGCCTCCATCGCCAGATCCGTAAGCGGTAGGCCGTCCGATTTAGATCCGTCGATCAACGCGTCGCCACGAAGCATGTGCTCGGTGGCCATCCGATCTATTTTTCACGGGTCAGATCGAGCCGTGCAGGTAGCCAATCGTACCGTGCCGCGTGGCAAACGCACGCACCGAGGCACCATAGACCCGGTCCACGGTGAACCCGATTCAATCCGTGGACTAGGTCTATGCACCGAGATGACGTGGCGCAACGGGATTGGTCCAGGTTTTTGCTGACGTCATAATTGCATTTTTCAATTGGAAAAATAATCCGATTGGAAATTTTGTGATGATGACGTCATCATGAGGTCACGCTGATGTCATAAATCGGTTTTTCAGTTTAAAAACAATTCTGTTAATTCTGATTTTCTAATTTCTATATTTTCAGAATTATTCCAAACTTCAAAAGGTTATATCTTTTGCATCGTAACTCGGATTTGAGTGATTCAAATTTCTAAAAAATTTTAAAATTGAGATATATTTAATGGTGAATTTTATTTGATTTTTGGAGTTCATTTTCTCTCTGTTTTGGTATTTATTTACTTTTCTTCTTCGGTACGCGTAGACGTTGAATTGTGCGACGCTTCGGAGGAAGATCCAGCAACTCAAGAGCAAGTTCCAGAACCAGATCAGGACCTATTCCAAGGCAAGTTGTGCTTGATCATGTTGAACCCATATTTATAAAATTGCTATATTTGTTTTACCCTATTGCATATATTTCAAGTATACAATTGGTTCAAATTAGATTGGGTTTAGCTAATATACCAGATTGATTTATACCCTACCTTGTCATTGAATGCCATGATCTATTGTCACCCTAGATTGGTTCAATATAGTTGGTTAGTAATTATAATCAACATGGGATGGTTAGTCCATATTAGTTGCTTAGCCATGCCACGTCATCACATGTGTTGGAATCATTGATAATTAATCTTGATTAATGGAATATGGAACAATGTTATGAACTTGTGTGTCATGTGGGATCACACGATGAGATTGAGTTGTTGTGGCGAGTCATGTCACATAGCGATGTTGAATTGTTGATAGCACGTGGTGCTTGGTAATCAAGCGGGTGATAATCATTTAGATTGGGGCAAGTGACAAGGCGAGTATGCCAAGGTGGGCCCGATGGGCGAGGGTATGTGGATGTCTTGCCTTGATCACTCTAAGGACTTAACCTTGCAAGCCTTTGACCTGAGTCAATCATGCAACCACATGTCTGGTATGGGCCAGCCTAGCTGAGTAATTTGCAATATCTTAATTTTGGTACTATCGTGGTCGGTGTGAGTTCCCGAGTTATAGAGTAATTCACATGGCGCAAGAGGGGGGCCCTGGATGTGGTAACTAGTCCCACCATTGTTGAAACCTTAGCGGGTAGTATCGGGTTAAGCCAGCGCATTGTAAAGGCTTTGTCATAATCACTTGCCTTGGTGGTGTTTGGTTGTATCACGTGGGTAAAGTGCATAACCTCTGCAGAGTGTGAAACTATTCAGATAGCTGTGCTCGCGGTATTGAGCAATGCTCGGGAATTACAGTTAAGGGTTAGCTTAATTAAATGGACAATTTGGTTGGGATGGCGGAATGCCATGTGGAAGATGGAATTTGACTTAGGATTGAAAACCTGGTTTACTTGAGAAATACTGAATTTATTTATTACTGCTATTTGTTTTACAAGTCTTTACAATCTGAATATTATATTTGTTCATAAATGCTGCTTATTGCAAAATAGCCATGATAGCCTATCCATTGGAATAAGCCTTGCATATAGTTACATAGAATTGCATTCTGTGCACAACTTGTTGAGTGCTTTAAGTACTCACCCTTGCCAACAACAATAATCAACAGTTGAAGAATCTACACCTGTGTTGGAAGAGGGAATCCAGGAAGACACGAGTCATTAGGGTCCGAGCCTTGTCGGTTGTCTGTGGTGAACTGATGAGCTATCTACGTTTTCTACTCTTCGCTGCTTAATTATTAGCTTATATTTCCAATCTTGCCCTGCGTGGCTTAATAATGTAAGTCGGTCATAAGATCATACATTTAGCTATATAAATAAATGAACTATTATTCTATTATCGTTGAGTATGATGTGATATGTACCAATGTTGAGCTGTGTGCACTAGCGTTGATCCTGGGACTAGTGCGGTAAACATAGTGGGTTCGAATCAGTGGATTCGGGTCCTTACATGGCCTTTCTTTCTTACGTTCTCTAAATCGTTGCTAGAATGAGTTACATCGGTCTTTTGAAGGTCGCTAGTTCTGAAGAATTAAAGCTTAACTCATTTTGTGAAGTTATACATGACAATCCATATTATCTTTTTTGGTCTTACAATGTTGTGTATTTGTACTTTCTGATGACACTTGAGAAAGTGGTGCTATTTCCTTAACCTGACATCTCTCATCTCATTTTTCATCTATTAGGAAGCCCTGAAGGCCCTTTGGTGTGCTTCTTTTCCTGGAACTGCAAGGGAAAGACCCATTTACAGATTTTAGGTACAGGATTTTGTCCTTTATTCCGAATGCTATCCTTTTGTGCATAGTTTTAAATACTGAACAGGTAAATGAACCACTGTCGCTTCCTGTTCACATTAGGGTCAATCTATGTTGATGTTTCCCATGTAAACACAACAACTTGGCAGTACAAGATTTATATATAGATTGATCTATTTATCACATAGAAATCTCCTCATCCTGTTTCCATTATATATTCAATTGAAGGGTTGCCCGCTATATTCAATTATTCATGATATACATGTTCCTTCATCCTGTTTCCATGTATGTTACGATGCTTTTTCATTACTTTCTCATATGTGCTTTTGTATTCAGCATATGTGAAAGAGTTTAGGTTGCGTAACCTACGTCTCCCGTTCGAGAGTGCTTATTTATAAATATGTCGGAATGACATATTTATAAGCAAGCAGTCTCGAATTGTCCATGTATTTTGGACAGTTCGAGGATATGTGGTTTGGGCAAGTTCCTGAGCTGTTGTACAACTCACAGAGTATATTTCGGTAGCGTCTCCCTAGTGTTCTCCGGATACACACCCCTCTTGACAGGTTGTTGAGACCTGTATCTGGAGAATAGCGGGGAGATGCTGCCGAAATTTTCTCTGGGGTTGTACAACGTCTTAGGAACTTGGCCGAACCACATATCCTCGAATGGGATTAGGACCAAACCTATTTAGAGATTAGGAGTAATCGTTCGTACGTATGGAGTAAGAGTCAACAGACAGACTTTTCTTAAAGATCATTCATTCATCTGTTACTCTACTGCAATATTCAGCTGTTGCTTTACATGATATATTGTCAAGTTCACATAATAGCTACGAATTGTTTTCTCTCATGTCAAATATATGATCATGTCAGATAAGAAAACTCAAAATATCACAATTAGAGAGCATCGGCTCATCGCCAGACAGAGTAGACGGTGCTCCTGTGGGGCCGAGCCAACTTCCAAGTGTCAAGCCGAGCCAACTTCCATGTGTCGAGCCGAGCCAAGTTCCAACGGTCGAGGGGCCGAGTAAGGTGAGGAAGGCCCGAGGACCGAACAAAGGGGCCACAGGGAGAACGCCGCAGGTTCTCCACTTCAGTACCACGGGGGTTTGCACGGATCCTCCTAAGCACAAGGCGCGATACCGCTCATTCCTCGGCCAATTGGCGAGGGAGAGACTACCCATAACGGTTAAGGATTGGAGAAAGGAGGTCAGCGCTGAGCAGAAGAACCGGCTGTGGGACGAGGTTAAGGGCAAATGGATTATAGAAGAGGAGGATGAAAACAATGCCAGGCGGTACGCCTTGAAAAGGATGGGTGTGGCTCTGAGGCACTTCAGGGTCTACATGCACAGTGAGTACGTGCTGAAAGGCTGTACACCATTCGAGAGGTATCCGTTCGTGACTCCCGATGTTTGGGAGGAGTTCAGGAGGATCAAGAGGACGCCGAGGAGGAGGAGCTGAGATAGAAGAACGTTGGTACCCAGAGGCAGAACACGCACGCGCACCACCTCGATTCAGGCGGCTACGAAGGGAAGAAAGCAGAATGGGCGTGACTAGCCGAGGAGTGCGCGAACTCCGGGACAACGATGCCTTACTCGCACATATGTGAGGAGCGGGCACGTGACTCGGTATTAGCGAGGACAAAGAAAACCGCAAACGGGCAACTGGTAGTAGCAAACCCCGTTACTGCGCAAGTCGTCTACACCATCGTAAGATATCAAACTTAGTACATTGCAGTCAACCATTCTTGTCGTATTTCAGATCTAATCCGTACTCGCTTCTTGCAGGAGGAGGTATCACAGAGGAAAGAGCAGGGGACCTTTCTTAGCTAAGGGTCGAATGACATACTGTCCTCTGCTATCGGAAAGCCCGACCATAAGGGCCGGGTACTTACCGCAGGGGCGGGGCACACGAAGAAGTCCTACTTCCAAGATGACACTGGGAGTAGCAGATCAAGATCGTGGGAGGCACGTGCAGAGCGCCTCAAGAACACGCTCAGGGAGCAGCTGAGGGAGGAGATCAAGGAGGAGATGAGGGGGGAGATGACGACACGTGAGGAGGAGATGAGGGTGGACATGATGGCACGTGAGGAGGAGATGAGGGTGGACATGATGGCACGTGAGGAGCGCCTGAGGACCGAGATGATGGCGATGATCTCCCAGAGTCAGAGCCAGATGCCCCCGCCTACCGTAGAGAAACTTGTGCCCCCACCAAGTAGCCGCGGTTGCAAAAATGATAACTCCGGTCCCCAACTGAAGGTAATAATTAATTTTGCTTAACTTAAAGGTGGGAGGGTAACTTCATATGTTTTCTCTCGAGTTGCGCACTTTTTGCAGGCGCCTACCAAGTGCCAGCTCACCCTGACGGAAGACGGATTTCCTATTGAGGCTGCACGCGGGATTGCATTTCCATGCAAGGAGACCGACACGGTACATAGTCAGCCTTTGGGGAATGGCTACATGAGGGTCTAGGTGGACTACGTCCACGAAGCCTTCTTATCACATGTTCTCAAGTTCCCCCCCAACGAAGACATCACCACTCTCGGGCAAGCGCTGATGTCATTCATCAAGTGGCCCACGACAGGCATCGTACTGGTCAAGGTAAAAAACCTCGCACCTTCTGTACCATTCCAGTAGTATTGCAACAAGTTACTTAATTATGCGCGTGCTTTGTAGGTTCCTACCGCACCTGCGCCTGCTCCCACGACCGTGACGAGTCCTGCACAAATTACAGAGCTGGTGCATAAAAGGACTAGCACGACAACCACAGAATCACTGGAGGCCTCTGCTAAAAAGGCAAGGCTCACAAAGGCCCAGAAAGGAGAGCCGGCACAGACCACAGAGAAGTCTTATGAATTTAAGGCCTACGTACATGGAAAGCCCCTTCTGCCTCCCAGCAAATTGAATGCTCTAGGCATATGGACTCGACAGCTCCATGGATGGTACGTTGACAAAGTGAAAGATAGCGAGCGTGTCGACTTCAATGTTAGATACAGAAAGGGACATTTCCACCGCGAGGAGGATGGGACATTCCCAGTTAGTTTTGAGGATCTGTTCCGTCTGTACCAACTGATAGCCATCGATATTTCTACTGTACGATCCTGGACGCTGTGAGTATCGCACCACGTTGCACGACCTAATGACTTCCATAGGATTTTGCATTACACTTTTTAACATTCAATGCGAGTTGCAGGGCGATGAGGCAGCGAGTCGTGACGAATCGACAACTAGTTGGGTTCGTCGACCCTGAGCTTGTGTCCGCGACGATGGCTAGGCTTCAACTGGAATGGGTTGCCTCCTACATCAAGAGGGCATTGCAAGCTGAGTCGAAGAAGGACTTCATTCTACTCTCGTACCACGAGGAGTAAGTGCTACTTCACCGTCCAATTACTTCTACGCACTTAAACCGTATGTGAACTTATTTTCTTCGCTGCATACCATTTAATAAGCAACCATTGGGTTCTACTCGTGCTCCTTCCGAGTGGCAACAAAGTGTACACTTTTAATTCGATTGATAAGAGACCGATGGCCTACGCGATCAAGCCTCCTTTGGAGCAGTAAGTGCACCACTCTTATCTAACATGTTCTGTATTTAACTACATTCATTATTTTTTTACTCAACGGCATCTCTCCAATGTATATAGGGGTTTCAAGGAATACGTCAAAGCAGGAGGGACACACGACGACAAAAAGGGCTCCAAGCTAGAGTATGTCCGCTTTAAGGTGCAAGTGGCTATCATATATAAGATTTAGATTTTCTGACATATTTTCTTTGTCTCTTAATTTATTTTTCTTTCTTCACAGTGTCATCAACAGGGCAGCGACAACCGCTGTGGTTTGTATGTCATGCAACACATGGTGATCTTGATTGCCGGCTCAGACCGTTTCCCTAAGATAGTACATGCATTATTATACAATTAGTCTTTCACATAGAAATTTGAAAACTTAAATTAGAGCACTCGTTTCTATTTTGCAGCATACCATTATCCCCCAGAAGAGTATAGACAATACTGCACTCAACAAGATACGAGACTACTTATACCAGTGGTACTAGATAGAATGCTTGTCGGAGGACGGACGGTTTAGAGATCCCGAAAGCTCCTATTAGACCAGATGTGAACAATATTACATATCTGAATGCTGCATGTGTACGGTTAAGCATGTTTACGTTCTATTTTGTTAACGAATGTGATATGTGTTTGTTGTAACAAAGTGTTCATGTTCTTTGAATGTGATATGTTGTCTGTAATTTCTGTGTGAATGTGATATGTGCATATTGTGTGGAATATGTGCTGATTGGAAGGTGAATTAGAAAATAGCACAGCACATCCCTTCATCTCTATCGGTTCTCACAAGAAAATGATAGATATGTGACGGTCATCTGTATCGGTACTTTGTAAGAAGTGATAGGGATGATTAACTCATCTCTATCGGTTCTATATAAGAAGCGATAGAGATGATGGTATTATCTCTATCGGTTCTTAGAAAGAAGCGATAGAGATGAAAGACTCATCTCTATCGGTTCTCACAAGAAAATGATAGAGATGTGACGGTCATCTGTATCGGTTCTTTGTAAAAAATGATAGGGATGATGAACTCATCTCTATCGGTTTTATATAAGAAGCGATAGAGATTACTTCCTCATCTCTATCGCTTCTTATAAAGAATCGATAGAGATGACCATCACATCTCTATCGGGCAAGAACCGACTGTAATAATGCCGTCTCATCTTTGTCTTATGACTTTGTGTCGCCACTAAAACCGACTGTGATGATAAAAAGGAACCGATTTTGATGTATATTTGTGTAGTAGTGTAATATGATGCTATTGACACAAACTTCTTCCACCATTTTTAGTTGTCATGTATCTGTAATATCATTTTCGTACTAGTAGCGCATTAAGCGTCTATACTGCGCTGGAAAAAAAGAGTGCATGCAGTAAGCGCGTGAACTTCAAATTTCTACCACAGTATATATATCTAATCTAACCTCACACCATGTGATCGACACACTGCGTAGTTGAGGATGCCAAGCCTGTGGAAGCTAGTCTGAACCACTGCGCAACTTAATAGGAGTATATTTTGGCAGATATGTTTGGACCAGGGTAGTAAATGAAATGTTGCGGTCGAAACGGCAATGCGCTGGTTGTAAACTGCACTTGGTGGGGGAATAATGTTTAGTGCAACTACGTACAGCTGATCATATCCGCTCGGCGCCTTCACTTGCCGAATTGAATTGTGCCATCGCCTTTTGAAAGGGATAATATGTAAATGTTAGACGGTGCACCAAACATATATGTGTCGGAGAGACGGACCCGCACGCACGGCCGTCATCGTCCACCACTTTGGGCGGCTGCACCAAAACAATCATAATCTAATCACCGCGGTGCTAACTGGACAAAGTAGATCTCGCACGTTTAGTATCCTGGTTTGGTTTAGACTGTTCTCTTTCAGATAAGTTTGATTCAGACTCTTTCCTCAGTCTAGCACACTGCTTGTAGCTGAAGACCTGAACTCGAATGAGAGCTTCTCTAGTCTGTCGATCGGTCTCTCTCCTAGTTGCACTCGTACGTGAATGCCATTCAGTAAGCAGTAACTGTCCCAACTGGAATTGAGTTTTGCAACGGTCTGGTCGAGTAACGGGCGGATCCAGAGTATAATCGAGCCTATGACTCGTGGTGGGATTAGAGTACGGTGATCCAGTGGCTCATTTCCCTTGTATTTGGGGTTGAGTTTAGCGGGTACTGCAATACTGCATGCAGATCGAGCCAGTTTGCCACGGCGCCGGAGGCAGGGTATAGCGCGTTCTGTCAGAGCATACGTTGCCAATCTACCTCGCTCGCTGAGGTTCAGTTCCTTCCACCTTCGGCCCCGTTTAGAACACAGCAATTTCGTAAGAATTTCACGTAAAACAGTTTGATTTTGGGGAAAAATTCAGGGAAAAATCCCGTTTTCAAACGGACCTTCAGAATTAATTACAACAGCCACACAATCCCTTTCATTTTTGCGTTTTGCAGACAAGACACCAGTTATTTAAAATTAGAGCAACAGATCACATAGCCTTTTCAATGCGAGTTGACTAACACTGACGGGATCCAGCTTTTCCTAATCAGGGTGACGAGGTAAGCAAAGAGACAAGGGGTATCTCACGACTAATGATACAGCTGGAGACCAAATCTTGATACCCCCTACTGTTCTACGACAAATGCTAGTACTACAATCAAGATGGAGACTACCTGTGTCCCTCCCCTGCATGTGTGCATCCGTAGTTTATTTTATACGGCCGATACCTGGAAATCGAATATCACGGCGACAAATCTAGACCGCGGAAACAGCGCCGAAGGATCACAGGTCAAGCCTTGCACGATACAGTACTACGTGGAAGCCAGAGCTTTTCTACCCCAATTACAAACTTTTTTAAAAAATCTAGATCCCTTTTAAACGCAATTGCAAAAACAACCCCCTCCGCAAAAGCATCGGCAGACGGCACGTATCACCTGTCGTGCTCTTGTACCGCAACAGGAGTACCCGCGGAGTAGCTCAGAAGGAGCAACCTGTCGAGCAGTGCTGTCTCGGTGGTATTAATTAAGCAAAGTTATTAATTAAGTGATTAATCAATTAAAGTGAATACTTATAGTCATATTTTCTACCTAACAATGCTATGGCCTGGAAAAGTGATGGCTTCGTGTTTTGCAGCGTCTGCGGTAGATTTTAGACGTCGCAGACAACAAAATGGCATGGTGTTTCGAGTTCTTTTACTACCGCAACGTGCACAGAGCCACAGAGCACAAACGAGTACTACTCCATTGTACCACTACTAATACATATTATAGAGGAGTACCACTACTAATATCAAAATTAATCAACACTACTAAAATTTAGTAAGACAAGCAATGGTAACAATTAGAAGCAACTAGCTCTTATGCGGAGGGTCCATCGCTCTGTCACAGGCAGAGGCAGCTAGCTCATCCCATGCATGATCCTATCCCCTCACTGGTGAACCAACTGGGAGGTAAGGGGGCTAGGGTACATTCTACTCTTGACGAGTAGAAAGGTAGAGAGAGCAGTATCGAATATCTAAATATGGCATATGTATACGTACATGACAGAATAAGGTATGTCTCAAATGCATAAGGAAGTTCTGTGTATCCCGAGTCCGTACTCACGGGATAAGATACCGGCCAAAAGGGGATAGCTCCATATCGAGAAGGACTCGATTGCCTTTCCTCGCGAAGAGACCAACTCGAGCACGCTTGGCGATTGACGGCAGTTTTGATATACCATGCAGATCACGCGGCAAGGGACTCCTCATCAACTACGACTCGGCCGGAGGCGATATCAAGGCTGCTATATAAAGACTGGGGCAGGGACCCCCCAGGGGGCAATTGGGGAGAAGGAGGAGAACAATTCTGGTAGATGACCCGAGGAAGCCATCCTACGTAGATTAGCCACCCAAGAGCCTTCGTGCGTAAAGAGCTTAGGAGCTGGCGACTGCGTTTCGTCATAGCCATCTGTAGCTTAGACACATCTACTTTGTAACCAGGGCTATACTCCCCTACATTGTACTTCATCCAGATATACATAGCCATCCTCCATACAGGACGTAAGGTATTACTCCGTCCGGAGGCTGAATCTGTCTACATTGTGTGCCTTTGATCATGTGCTTGACTCTCCTAATCCAAAAATACCCGAAGTATAAATCTATTGTCGATATCTAACCTTCAACAAACAGTGACGCAGCCCTCCCTAAAAATTTGGATCTAAACCCACCACTGCACCCCCGCTTCACTCCTCTCCCTCTCCGCACCGCATCGCTGGATCCATCTCGATTAAACGCGCACGCAGACACAAAAACCTCAGTGGCCCTGTGGCTCACTCGCACCAACACAGCACCCACATGCATCTTTCGCACACTAGCATAGCTTAGCATACACACGCGCCACTTGCCACCACCGAGCTCGATCGATCCACGCTCCCACAGTTCGCGCGCACTGATCTGCCGCGCACACCAGCTCGATCGGGCACTGGTCTCCGCCGCAGCCACAACGCCGATGGCGCCGTTGACGCTGCGCGACTTCCTTGAGCTGGCGTGCGAGTGCGAGTCCAGCAGCGACGGCTTCCGCTCCTACCCGCGCTGCATCCCCTGCGACGACCGCGCCGCCCTGGCGCACGTGCGCCTCCTCATCGAGGCCGACCTCCGCCGGAGCCCCTCGCGCTCGCCCTCCTCCTCCTCCTCCTCCTCCAACTTCCCCAAGAGCCCCGGCGCGCTCTCGCCAAGATCTTGCACCTCTCAAGGAGCCTCTCGCGCCGGCTCAGGGAAGGCTTCTGGAGGCGCCGGGAGGACGAAGAGGACATTGACTTCGACGAGCGGGACTCTCTCGGGCAGCCGTCGCCGGTGGTGAGCAGCTGCTCCGCATCGGAGTCGTCGGAATACGCCGAGTCGGACACGGAACTAGTGACGGAGAGCAAGTCCGCGTCCGAGTCCGAGAAGACGTCGTCGTCATCGAGCACGGGGAGCCTAGGTGCAGACGGCAATGCCGTCCACGCCGCTGCCGGAGACGGGCAGAAGGTAAGTGCCTGCCTGACTGCCTCCCTACTTGCTTGGTCTCTGGTGTGTTAATGCTGCGCGCTTCAATCACTGTGCGTTTAGTTAGTTGGGAACTTGGGAATTGGGATGGTATACATATTAGAAAGTTTTGATCGATCGCGATGTCCATCATGCATGGTGTGAGCCAAATCTTTATATTTGCATTGCGTTTTCAGGTCAATCCACATTTTCCGGAATAGCAGTAGCAGTAGCAGTAATATCACACGTCTCAACATCACTAGGAAGGCTGTAATATCTGTATTTTTTACCTTTTCTTTTTCTTATTGCACTAAATGAAGTCTAATATTTTTGAAAATTTTTGTGTGAGGTCCAGAGACAATTATAATAATGTTATAAAATTTTTACATGATAATCTGTGTATTTTTAAAAAAAATTCTGATGGTGTTACTATCTTTGTATATGCTCTTCTGTGTTTTATTTTCTAGAGGTACTAAATGAAGTATAATATTTCTAAAATTTTAATACATGATCCTTCAGAACTCTTTATGATACCATTAAAATTTAAGAGAATGATCAAGCTTGTAAATTTTTATAAAAATCTGACAACATCTCTATTCCTTTTTGTTAATTGCATTTTTTGATTTTTCTAGAAGTACTAAACGAATTTAAAAATTGTTGAAATTTCTCTGAGGTGTTTTGTAGATTAATTGGAATTTATTCTGATTTTATTCGATTTTTTCATTATTACTTATTTTTTCTATTTTTCATTTGGTTGCCGATTTTCCGTAAAAATCACTCGATAATCGCAGAATACCGAATTGAGATTTTTCGCCCTACTTTGACCGTCAATTTCAAATCCGTTTGATTTCACAAACCGTTCGATTTGTAACGATTTTTTACCGATTATCAAATCAGTACCGTGGGTCTTCGATTTTCTATCATAAATCGGTATTATTAACCCTGATCTAAATTGTATAACCCTGGGCTGGGTTGGCCTGGCTTCTGGGAGCCACATGCATGCGTCGTCGTTCCTGTGCAGTCCCGGATATCTAGTGTATAAACCACGGACCACCAACAGTCGGCGAGGGGGATGCCGGCGTCACCCGCTTGGAACTGCAATATGTCATATTCCTCCTCAAAAGTCGCTCGATCTCCAGCAAAAGCAATGTGAGACGGGAAATTAATATGGCTTCTAAAACGAGTTGGGGATAATAATTATTAGCTTTCAAATTTTATTACTAAATACATATTATTTTATAATTTTGAGATTTTGTACTTTGTTTCTTATATATCTATTTCTTTAGCTATTTTTCATACCGTTTACTACCGTAGAGTAGAGTAAAATACACCATTCAAGTATATAATAAAAACGTTAATACATTGTTTATATATATATATATATATATATATATATATATATATATATATATATATATATATATATATATATATATATATATATATATATATTAAAAAGTATAAGAACATATAATGACTTATATTTCGAGAGGGAGTAATCACTGCTACTACTGATTGTCCAGTCAGAACCAGTGCTCTACTCTAGATACCAAAAAGATATTTTTGTTTGTTTTTTCTCCAAAAAAAAGCTCTTTTAAGAGTATTTACTCCTACGAAGTGATCCACAGGCAGCATTTATGAGTTGAGGAAAGTGAGAGTATTACTGCCTGTGCTCTCTCTTATGCAAAAGAGATCCAACTGTCACTAAATGACTGTAATTTTAGTGGTTCCACATAAATCGTTGGATAAAAAGTGATAGTCCAGATTTTTTGATACACTAGAACAAATATTGTAGCTGAACACGCGATCTAAACCGTTAATTTGTTATCTCAATCAAATGGTCCTGACAATCGAAAACTGTTCAAGTTACCGTCGCTATAGGCACTGCATAGAGCACAGAAACCCTTCCCTTTCTTCTAGTAGTGTGCATCCGGTGTGGACCAAACGCGGCAGTGGTGGCAGCATCAGTTAGCCTGTGATGAAGCCCGGGAAAGATAGATGAGTTGCTGGATCGGCTTTTATATGAGAACCGATAGTGATGTGCCTCGTTAAGTTATTTATACCACTCGAGCTAAACTCTTCTCTGTTATTGTTCCAGAGGAGATTTCTCCGCCGCCACCCGAAAAATAGCTCATATTCTGTGGTTAGAAGCAATACTTGGGTGAGAAAATTTGAAATCCTCAAGGGTGGGTGTTAAGAGGGTAAATTTGAAGCCCTAACTTGAGGAGATTTCCTATCATTTTGCATAATTTGTGGTTTTCTTCAAAATGTGAGCATTCCTTCAAACCCTTTTAATTTTGCACTATGTAATTTTGATATGTCGCGAAGAAAGTATAGATTGCACTGGTATTGTGTATGTCCTATCAGATTTCACACCCTTTATTTGACAAGCATACATGTATTTAATTACCTTAATTTGTAGTGCTTTGATGTTAATATGGAATTATTATTGCTGTCACTTGATGAATGCTAGAGTTTAGGGTGCGGAACCTACGTCTCCCGTTCGAGGATGCTTGTTTATAAATATACCGAACGAAATAGCATATTTATAAGCGAGTAGTCTCGAATTGTCCACGTTCTTTGGACAGTTCGAAGATATGTGCTTCAGGCAAGTTCCTAAGCTGTGTTGTACAACTGCAGAGTAGATTTCGGTAGCGTCTCCCTGGTATTCTCCAGATACACACCCCTCTTGACCTGTTGTCGAGACGTGTATATAGAGAATAGCGAGGAGATGCTGCCGAAATTTTCTCTGGAGTTGTACAACGGCTTAGAAACTTGTCCAAACCACATATCCTCGAATGGGACTAGGACCAAACCTATTTAGAGATTAGGAGTCATCGTTGGTACCCTTGTTTTGTTTCGTTGTAGTCAAGATTTGTAAGCTACTACACTATATAATTAGATTGTTTGATATCATTGTTCATGTTAAAAATATATGTCTCCTATCTAGGAAATTGGAAACTCTAAACAGGAAGAATCTAGGTATTGATCGGGAGTACATATTTCATATATCTTGCAGGAAATTATCCTCTATTTTGCAAAGGTAATATTAACTGAAATGTTATCTCAATATTTCAAATAGCCAGCTTGCTGTCGCTCCAGTTTTTGCTTAATTTATTGTGTGAAGTTTAATTGCAGATTAACCGTAAGGAATGGATGTATGACAAAAGTCGTGTGAGTGCTGAATTTCAGAGGGGTGTTAAGGAGTTCAAAAAATTGCCGAAGAGGACATGGTGAGGAGGGGTGTAAACTTCATATATTGTCCTTGCATTGATTGCACCAATTTGAGAAGATTTAACAACTCAGCTCAAATTGAGGACCACCTGATTCGACGTGGCTTCGTGAGGAATTACACGTGTTGGATCCATCACGGGGAGATAGGTAGTACCCTGCCGGTATGCAATGAAGACACGGTGGAACCGGATGATGAGTTGTAGTTTGATATGTTTGAGGAGGAGAATTTGGAGCAAATGTTGTGGCATGTGGAGGGTAATTACACGGAAAGAGAGTTTGAAAAGTTTAAAAGCTTGATGGAAGACAATGCCAAACCACTGTTCACAGGTTGCAAAGCAGAATACACCAAGTTGGGTTCGGTCCTTGTATTGTTCGAACTGAAGGCAAAACACTGTTGAACAGATACAAGTTTCAACGCACTTCTAGTTCTTCTATCAGATTTTCTTCCGGAGGGAAACGAGTTGCCAACAAGCATTTATGAAGCGAAGAAGCTACTGTGTCCCATGGGAATGGAAATAGAAAGGATACATGCATGTCCGAATGATTGCATCTTATACCGTAACGCAAATCAGGAGCTGCACATGTGTCCAGTTTGCGGTGTGCCCCGGTACAAATAAAAGGAGAAGCGTAATGACAAGAAGCGTAAGAGCCAGGGCAACGACGGTGAAGAGGTCACTAAAGGTGCACCGGCCAAGGTATTGTGGTACTTGCCCATTATTCCCCGTGTGGAGCGGTTGTTTGCAAATCCCAGATAGGTAAAATTGTTGCATTGGCATTATGAGTCTCGAAAGGAAGATGGCAAGCTGAGACACCCTGCTGATTCGGCTCAATGGAGAAACATCGATTGGAAACATGAGGAGTTTGGTGCCGAAATGAGGAACATAAGATTTGGGTTGAGTACCGATGGAATGAATCCGTTTGGTAACATGAGCAGTCGTCACAGCACGTGGCCAGTTCTGTTGTGTATCTACAATCTCCCTCCTTGGTTGTGTATGAAGTGAAAATATATCATGATGTCATTGCTAATCTCCGGACCCAAACAATCGGGAAATGATATTGATGTATACCTTGCACCACTGATCGAGGATTTGGTAAAATTGTGGAATGAGGGGGTCGTGGTGTGGGATGCGTACAGAAAAGAGCATTTCACCCTACGGGCTATGGTATTTTGCATCATACATGATTTCCCAGCTCTTGGTAATTTAGCGGGCTACAGTACTAAAGGAGGCAAAGCGTGTCCTATTTGTGAAGAGGAGACTGAGAGCCTATGGCTGTCAAACTCCAAGAAAACTGTGTATATGGGTCACCGTAGGTTTCTACCTCGAAGTCATCGATACCGTAAGATGGATGACAAATTTGATGGGAAGAGGGAAGTCCGTTCGACATCGCAGCCTATGAGTGGTAGGCAAGTATATTCACGTGTACAGGATATCGATGTACAGTACGGAAAGAGCCATAAATCTGTTCGTTCTAGGACCATTTGGAAGAAGAGGTCAATATTTTGGGACTTACCGTACTGGAAGGAGTTAGATGTCTGGCATTGTATTGATGTCATGCACGTTGAGAAGAATGTTTGCGACAATTTGGTTGGCATCCTGCTGAACATACCTGGAAAGACCAAGGATGGTGTGAATGCTCGTCGCGACATGGCCTACATGTGAATAAGACCTAGGCTTGCAGTGATAGAGGAGAATGGAAAAGGTCCGTACATCCCCACTGCATGCTACACCCTGTCCAAGAAGGAGAAAGAAGACCTTTGCAAATGTCTCCAAGGTATTAAAGTTCCATCTGGCTACTCCGCGAACATTACGAAGCTTGTGTCCATGGGTGATTTGAAGTTGCTAGGCATGAAGTCCCACGACTGCCATGTGTTGATGACCCAAATGCTCCCAGTTGCAATAAGAAATATTCTGCCAGAGGATGTCAGGTTTGCAATCACGAAGCTGTGTTATTTCTTTAATGCGATCTCCTGCAAAGTTATTGACCCCGATGTGCTAGACAACTTACAAAGTGAGGTGGTGCAGACTCTATGTCAGCTTGAGATGCATTTCCCACCATCGTTCTTCGACGTCATGGTCCACCTTGTTGTTCACCTCGTCAGAGAGATTAAGGTATGTGGACCGGCATTCCTACGTTACATGTATCCGTTCGAGAGGTACATGGGTATATTAAAATCCTACGTGAGGAATCGGTCGAAGCCTGAGGATAGTATTGTCGAAGGTTATGGTACTGAAGAGGTTATTGAGTTCCGCGTGGACTATCTCGGGAAAAGACAAGCAATCGATGTTCCTCTATCTCGCTATGAGGGCAGACTTGCTGGAAAAGGAACCGTTGGGTCGAAACTAAGGAGGCCACGATTTGATATGTATTGCAAAGCTCATCTAACAGTCTTGCAGCACAGCGCAGAAGTTGCAGAGTACATCGAGCAGCACAAGTCGATATTACAGGAAGAGAATCCAGATATGGATGAGCTTTCCATTATGCGAGAACACAACGATAGATTTCTCACATGGTTCAAACAAAATGCGGAGGTCTCTGTTAGTGAGACTATCAAATGGTTGGCTGATGGACCTAGATTTAATGTACAGACATGACAGGGGTACGATATTAATGGGTACACCTTTTACACTGAAAGTCAGGATGCGAAGAGTACTGTTCAAAACAGTGGTGTAAGCATAGATGCTTTGTCCGATGAACATTACTCGATAGGAGGATCCTCAGTGGCAATGAACTCTTACTATAGGGTGATTGAAGAAATTTGGGAGCTCGATTACGGAATATACCAAATTCCATTGTTCCGATGTAAGTGGGTGGGAGTTCCACATGGAGTGAAGGTCGACAAGAGAGGTTTTACTCTTGTGATTTCAATAGACTCGCCTATAAAGATGACCCATTCGTACTTGTGAAGCAAGCAAATCAAGTCTTCTATGTGCGTGATTCGACCAATTCGAGGTTGCACGTCGTCCTTTATGGCAAGCGGCGGATCGTTGGTGTTGAAAATGTCATAGATGAAGAAGAATACGACCAATTCGATGAAATACCTCTGTTTGCGGATGGGGCCTGTCTTAGTGGCGATGACAACACACATGAAAGAAATTACATGCGTGTGGATCATCAAGAAGGGTTGTATTGTAAATAAAATGAGTACATCATTGTATCAGTTGCTACGTATTTGAAATATTCGTATTGTACATAACTGTAGTTTCGTGTTTGCACTACACGTATCAAACTTTTACAATTTTTGTCAATGGATTGTGGTATGTAGCTACTTAATGCAAGAAAAATAAGGCACTGTACAACAAATCATTTCTCGAAATTTTCAACATACTTGGCCTTCATTTGAGAAAGGTTTGACTTTTTCACTCTTTGAACAAAAATCATGCCTACAAAGTGAATCTGGGCTTCTTTTTTTCCAATGCTAACTCTTTTTGCCAAAATCCTTTTTGGAAAAGATTTGTAGTATCACAAAGTATGTTCCTGCAAAATTTCAAAAAATTCCAACTATGTTTGCAAAAGTTATGGCCTTTTCACTCTTTGAACAGATATTTCTACAAGTTCAGAATTCATGGTTTGTCTGGAAAACAAATAGTGCAGTGAACAACATGTGTGTCGGTTCTTATAGGAAAGCGATACAGAAAACTATACTATTTCTGTCGGTTTTAAAATAAAAACCGATAGAAATATATGTAGTCTCCCGGATGAGCATGTATGCGGTATTACTGTCGGTTTTATAATGAAACCGATAGAGATATGTTCTTCTCTCTCATTTGTGTCGGTTTTATAAAACAACCGATTGAGATATCGATTCAGTTTTCGAAATGATACCAAAATAGGGCTTTGTATGATTTGTGTTGGTTTTTGGAGTGAAACCGATAGAGATATGTTCTACTATCTCATTTGTGTCGGTTTTAGAAAAAACCGATTGAGATATGGACTTAGTTTTCGAAATAAAAACATAAAAGTGATTTGTGTCATTTGTGTCGGTTTTTTGAGGGAAACCGATAGAGATATGTCCTCATTTGTGTTAGTTTGTGCAAAAAAACAGATTGAGATATGGATTCAGTTTTTGAAATAAAAACATAATAGTGCTTTGTGTCATTTATGTCGGTTTTTGGAGCGCAACCGATAGAGATATGTCCTCATTTGTGTCGGTTTGTGAAAAAAACCGATTGAGATATGGATTCAGTTTTGGAAATAAAAACATAATACTGCTTTTTCTCATTTGTGTTAGTTTTTGGAGTGAAACCGATAGAGATATGCTGTACTGCTCATTTGTGTCGGTTTTAGAAAAAAAAAACCGATTGAGATATGGATTCAGTTTTCGAAATGAAAACATTATGTGATTTGTGTCATTTGTGTCGGTTTTTGGAGTAAACCAATAGAGATACTTCCTCATTTGTGTCGGCTTGTGAAAAAACCGATTGAGATATGGAATCAGTTTTGGAAATAAAAACATGCTGTAATGACTCATTTGTGTCGGTTTTAGAAAAAACCCGATTGAGATATGGATTCAGTTTTCGAAATAAAAACATAAAAGTGCTTTGTGTCATTTGTGTCGGTTTTTGGAGTGAAACCGATAGAGATATGTCTCATTTGTGTCGATTTTGAAGAAAAACCGATTGAGATATGGATTCAGTTTTTGAAATAAAACCATACAGTCCTCTGTATTATTTGTGTCACTTTTCGGATTAAACCGATACTGATGTTCAACTTATTTGTGTCGATTTTTCATTAAAACCGATAATGATGTTTCACTATTTTTTGTGTCGGTTTTTTGGTGAGAAACGACAGCTTTTGCCTCTCGAACCGAATTAATACCTGCCCAATCGCCAATTATCTCGCGTGTACTTTTTCCCCGCCCACGCGCCCTGTAGCCCTAGCTTCCCGCCGCCACATCCACCCCGCCATTGTCGGCCCTCCACGGCGTGCTGCCCCGACCGGCGTCGGCTCCTCCCCGCCACGCCCGCCCACGCCACCCCACGCTGCCCCCACGCCACCCCACGCCCGACGCCGACGCCGCGACGCCGCCGACGCCATCCACGCCACCCCACGCTGCCCCGACGCCGCCACGCCACCCCACACCTCCGACGCCGACGCCGCCGCTCGCGCGCCCTTCTGCCGCCGACGCCGCCCACGCTACCGCGACGCCCCACGCTACCCCCGGCTGCCCCACGCCTCCGACGCCGACGCCGCCTGCGCCTCCCGCACTCCCTCTGCCGCCGACGCCGCCACCGCCTCCTCCCAACGCGGACGCCGACGCCAACACCGCCTCCTCCAACCGACCCTAGAGGTAAACCGTAAAGTAGAACAAAATGGTTATATACATGAGAAGAATTAGCACAGAAACAAATATTGCATACTGTTTGGTCACATTTTTCTACAAAGTAATTTCCAATAATGAAACAAGTAGCAAATGATATATATGTATGATTTCAGCTCATGCAGTAGCTTTTGTGACTGGACAATATGACATCAAGAAGCTAATGTCCAAACAGTTTACTAATATCTTCTAAGAATATCAATTATCAACGCAGCATAACCATATGTTCCCATCACCCGTGTTGATACATGGGTCTTGAAATCTCTGTAGATAACAGGCCTTTTACCAAGTGAAGAATCATTCAGGTTATTGAGCTATGGGCAAATTACAAGAGTTCATATGGTTAACAGTTAATTTTTTACAATTTTTGATATAACTCATAAATAAAAATTCCAACAGTAGCACAATGAAATCAAACAGACCAAATTCTTGCAGCACTGGAAGTCACACGTAGAAATCATTAGTTTACGGATAATATCTGGTGTACAATTTTTGAGCCCTATAAATTTTAAGTTGAAATGAAATCTTCCTGAAATGATTCTACTAGTAGCCATTTGCAACAAGTTGGAGGTTGATACAAGATGCCAAGTGGAACCTATTCCAGATCACAGCAGATAGAGGAAACATGCCTAGTTATATGGTGGATAAATAAATTAGGTCACACCGACAATACTTATTTGATAAACAACATGATTATGCATTCCAAAATATGATCAGCTTAAGTGATTCTTATCAGTGTCAATGGCATTAGAAAAAAGGGAGGGGAGAAAATGCATAAAAAAATATGGTGCCATAGAAACTATCAGTTATGATATCGTGCAAATTGGACACGTGGAATGTACATTGGACACGTGGAATGTACATGGCATATTTCAGTCCTAACACTTGTTCTAGCATGAAAATCATCCTGTTTTCATGTATGTTACGATGCCTTTTTCATTATTATGTCATATGTGGTTCTTTACTCATCATATTATTATGCAACTTTTGACTCTGTTAATTGAGATCGTTATTTCAAACATAATTGCATATTATTTTTCTTCTTCATCTCAGCATATGTTAGAGTTTAGGTTGCGTAACCTACGTCTCCCGTTCGAGAGTGCTTATTTATAAATATGCCGGAATAGCATATTTATAAGCAAGCAGTCTCGAATTGTCCACGTATTTTGGACAGTTCGAGGATATGTGGTTCTTGCAAGTTCCTAAGCTGTTGTACAACTCACAGAGTAGATTTCGGTACTGTCTCCCTGGTGTTCTCCGGATACACACCCCTCTTGACCAGTTCTCGAGACGTGTATCTGGAGAACAGCGGGGAGATGCTGCCGAAATTTTCTCTGGAGTTATACAATGGCTTAGGAACTTGCCCGAACCACATATCCTCGAATGGGATTAGGACCAAACCAATTTAGAGATTAGGAGTTATCGTTCGTACGTACGGAGTAAAGGTCAACATACAAACTTTTCTTGAAGATCATTCATTCATCTGTTACTCTACTGCGATATTCAGTTGTTGCTTTACATGATATATTGTCAAGTTCACATAATAGCTACCAATTGCTTTCTCTCATGTCAAATATCTGACCATATCAGATAAGAAAAATCAAAATATCGCAATTAGAGAGCATCGGCTCATCGCTAGACAGAGTAGACGGTGCTCCTGTGGGGCCGAGCCAACTTCCATGTGTCGAGCCGAGCCAAGTTCCAACTGTCGAGGGGCCGAGTAAGGTGAGGAAGGCCCGAGGACCGAACAAAGGGGCCACAGGGAGAACACCGCAGGTTCTCCACTTCAGTGCCACGGGGGTTTGCACGGGTCCTCCCAAGTACAAGGGTCGATACCGCTCATTCCTCAGCCAATTGGCGAGGGAGAGACTACCCATAACGGTTAAGGATTGGAGAAAGGAGGTCAGCGCCGAGCAGAAGAACCGACTGTGGGAAGAGGTTAAGGACAAATGGATTATAGAAGAGGAGAATGAAAACAATGCCAGGCGGTACGCCTTGAAGAGGATGGGTGTGGCTCTGAGGCACTTCAGGGTCTAATGCACAGTGAGTATGTGCTGAAAGGCCGTACACCATTCGAGAGGTATCCGTTCGTGACTCCCGATGTTTGAGAGGAGTTCAGGAGGATCAAGAGGACGCCCGAGGTGGAGGAGCTGAGACAGAAGAACGTTGCTACCCAGAGGCAGAACACGCACGCGCACCACCTCGGTTCAGCGGCTACAAAGGGAAGAAAGCAGAATGGGCGCGACTAGCCGAGGAGTGCGCGAACTCCGGGACATCGATGGCTTACTCGCACATATGTGAGGAGCGGGCACGTGACTGGGTATTAGCAAGGACAAAGAAAACCGCGGATGGGCAACTGGTAGTAGCAAACCCCGTTACCGCGCAAGTCGTCTCCACCATCATAAGATATCAAACTTAGTACATTGCAGTCAACTATTCTTGTCGTATTTCAGATCTAATTCATACTCGCTTCTTGTAGGAGGAGGTATCGCAGAGGAAAGAGCAGGGGACCTTTCTTAGTCAAGGGTCAAATGACATACTGTCCTCAGCGATCGGGAAGCCCGACCATAAGGGCTGGGTACTTGCCGCAGGGGCGGGGCATATAAAGAAGTCCTACTTCTAAGATGATGCTGGGAGTAGCAGATCTAGATCGTGGGAGGCACGCGAGGAGCGCCTCAAGGACACGCTCAGGGAGCAGCTGAGGGAGGAGATCAAGGAGGAGATGAGGGGGGAGATGACGGCACGTGAGGAGGAGATGAGGGGGGAGATGACGGCACGTGAGGAGCGCCTGAGGGCCGAGATGATGGCGATAATCTCCCAGAGTCAGAGCTAGATGCCCCCGCCTACCGTAGAGAAACCTGTGCCCCCGCCAAGGTGCCGCAGTTGCAAAAATGATAAGTCTGGTCCCCAGCTGAAGGTAATAATTAATTTTGCTTAACTTAAAGGTGCAAAGGTAACTTCATATGTTTTTTCTCAAGTTGCACACTTTTTGCAGGCGCCTACCAAGTGCCAGCTCACCCTGACGGAAGACGGATTTCCTATTAAGGCTGCATGCGGGGTTGCATTTTCATGAAAGGAGACCGACACAGTACATGGTCAGCCTTTGGGGAATGGCTACATGAGGGTCCAGGTGGACTATGTCCACGAAGCCTTCTTATCACATGTGCTCGAGTTCCCCCCAACGAAGACATCACCACTCTCGGGAAAGCGCTGATGTCGTTCATCAAGTGGCCCACGACAGGCATCGTACTGGTCAAGGTAAAAAAACCTCGCATCTTCTGTACCATTCCAGTAGTATTGAAACAAGTTACCTAATTATGCGCGTGCTTTGTAGGTTCCTACCGTACCTGCGCCTGCTCCCACGACCGTGACAAGTCATGCACAAAGTACAGAGCTGGTGCATAAAAGGACTAGCACGACAACCACAGAACAACTAGAGGCCTCTGCTAAAAAGGCAAGGCTTACAAAGGCCACATCGCCCCCTCAGGTACATGAAAAGCTCACTGCCCCGGCCTCGGAGACTCCTTCGGCCTAGAAAGGAGAGCCGGCACAGGCCACAGAGAAGCCTTATGAATTTAAGGCCTACGTACATGGAAAGCCCCTTCTGCCTTCCAGCAAATTGAATGCTCTAGGCATATGGACTCGACAGCTCCATGGATGGTACGTTGACAAAGTGAAAGAGAGCGAGCGTGTCGACTTCAATGTTAGATACAGAAAGGGACATTTCCACCGCGAGGAGGATGGGACATTCTCAGTTAGTTTTGAGGATCTGTTCCGTCTGTACCAATTGATAGCCATCGATATTTCTACTGTACGATCCTGAACGCTGTGAGTATCGCACCACGTTGTACGACCTTATGACTTCCATAGGATTTTGCATTACGCTTTTTAACATTCAATGCGAGTTGCAGGGCGATGAGGCAGCGAGTCGTGACGAATCGACAACTAGTTGGGTTCATCGACCTTGCGCTTGTGTCCGCGACGATGGCTAGGCTTCAACCGGAATGGGTTGCCTCCTACATCAAGAGGACATTGCAAGCTGAGTCGAAGAATGACTTCATTCTACTCCCATACCACGAGGAGTAAGTACTACTTTACCGTTCAATTACTTTGAAAGATCGAAAAAGTCGACTAGAGGGGGGTGAATAGGAGCCAAATAAAATTTTTGAATAAACTCTCCCCCTAGAATTCAAACCACCAAAAGACCAGAAAGAAAGAACTGAACTATCGATCAGGCAATTTCATGAACAGAGTCTCCGACCAGTTAAGGTCTGGTGAACAGTAAAAACTGCACTGGTCGGGTAGCACTGGTCGGATGAATAGTACTCTCGACCTGCAGAGGTCGGATGAACAGTGCTCCCGACCTGCAGAGGTCGAATGAACAGTACTCGGGGTGAATAGTGTTTGGGTGAACAGTAAAATCAGCACGATCTCAAAAACAGAAATCGATGTAACTTTTGATCGGTCGATCCAAAAACAGTGAAAATTGGTGTGCACCTTTCTAAGGATATCAGGACCTATTTCAATCATCAATTGAAGGAATTGATACCAAGGTTCCGTCCCTTTTCAGTTTAACAAATACAACACCAAAAACAGAGTCACGAACATAGACCTCACCCTAACTTGTCTGGTGGGAGTTGATGGTCGAAATCTTGAATGACTCTCCACAAATCATAGCAAGTAAGTACACGAGAAACAACCCTTCAAACAAATAGAAACACGATCCAAGGCACATTCTTCTACTAGGCATAAAATTGGTTTCTTGCAAAACTGAATAGAAGAGGTTGTAGATTGCCTAGATGATTGGGATATGATCTTGTAAGATTCATCCAAGAATCTTTCATCCTTGGCAACAAGAACCAGAAGCCAATCAAGACTAAAGAACTGCAAGTCACACGTTTACGCACTTTAAGAACACACAGATTTACAACTTGCAACAAGAACACAAGGATTGCCTAGATGACTGAAAACATCAAATCGAGGTCTGACCACTGGTCTCCGACCAGCCAAGGCCCAGACCACTCCGGGTCGGATCACTGGTCTCCATCTCGACCACTCGAGGTCTATCCACTAGTCTTCGACCAGCGAAAGTGTAACATCCCGAAAAATAGAATAATATGAAAATTAATATTTTGAATTTGAATACATTTATTTATGATTTTTCTTGACATGATTGAAATTTATTTGGATTTTCCCTGGATTTTTGTATTGAATGAAAAATCAAACAACTAGAATTAAAGAATGGATAATGATGAAAAGATAAAATGGTAAAAGATAAATTTTGGAAAAATTACCATAGAACCCTAACCACCCTGGTAAGTCAGTAAAATTAAGAAGTAAAATTTTATGCACAGAAAAATGGGTAAATAACATTAATGTCACCTCTTTTTGACTAGAAACAGTGCTAGTCAGAATTAATGAAAAATATTCGAAGATTATCTGGATCTGGAAAAATTACCAAATCTCCCTCAGTGCAGTGTTTACACCTGGTAAAAATCTTAGGAATTGATCATGTCGGCAGAGCCCTCTAATAATTCAAAAACAGAAACAATTAAAAGCTGGAAATCTTCATGTCAGATTTTTAATAAAATAAATACCCAATGTTTTGATTTAAAAATTTTACAGAGACATACTTGACATATTTATAACCCCTCATAAAATTTTTAAAAATAAATAATAATTTTTGAACCTTTAAATAAATACAAAACCGAAATTCAAATCATGTACAAACCTACAGTGTCAGAATTTTTATAATTTAACCATGCGGTATTTTAATCTAAAATTTTTACTGAAGGTTAAAAACTACCAGTATAAACTAGTCAAAAAGTTTCACAAAATTACGTGGTGATTTGATATCGAATCTAATGCCCACATGGAGCGGTCTGGGCTGAGCTTATCACTTTGACTCGCCTTCTCTCGCCGACAGTGGGCCACCCTTTATGCCGTAACCGTTCGGCGGCAACGGAAATTGGTTCTCTCACTGCCCTGTGGCCCCGACCCCACTCGTCAGCCCCTGGCTTCACAGCCTCCTCTTCCTCCCTTCGCTTGAGAGACGCGAAGTCTCCCGAGCCTCGCGCTTGCCGCCGATTGATGCATCACCGCTGCTGCTGCCGATCAACGCCACGTTCATCCTTGAAAGCCGAGCGCCATACCCCGGTCAATTCTGGTGTCACTTCTTGCCGGCTAGAGTGCGTGCGCCTCATCGCCGAGCGTGGGCAGAGCCAGCCGTAACTCCCGCGAGCGTTCAAACCCTGTGAAGAAAACCTCTCGTGGCTATAAATACCAATTCCACATCGCGTTGAGGCCTCCTTCCCCTTAGCTATTCCCAGAACCGAGCAACCAAGCGCCAAAAACCTGTTCTTCACCGTTTTCGTCAGCAAAGCCGAAAAGGGGGAGAAACTCAATCCAGTAAATCGGTATCAATCTCTGAAATTGCTTTCTCCTTTAGCTTCACCTGGAACCCTACTTTACTCATTCCGCCGGAATTCTATTTCTTCTCGCCTGCAGACCATCCTCACTGGGCACCCTTCTTCCTCGGCTCCGGTGCACGGTGGCGGCCCAACCTGTCGCTTCTCCGGCCCGGACAACCGCCAAAATGGAATGCCCTGACCCCGTAGATGCTTAAACCATTACCGATTCAACCGGGGAACCACTGCTTTTCTTCTCCGGCGAGCTTCTCCTCCATCCGCCGCATGCCGCCGGTGGCAGCTCGCTCCGGCCATCCCCGCCGGCGAGCGACCCCACCCACGTGTGCGGCGTGACCCCGGTGCTCGCTGTGCCACCCATTCGCGGAACCTCGCCGAACCGTCGCCGTTGAGCCCGAGCCACTCCTGCGTTGCGTGTCGCTGCCGCGTGGGACCGCTTGTCACCACCAAAGCAATCCGTGCATTCGGTAAAGGCGCTTTCCAACTCAAAACGTATTTTGTATTTTCTGAATTTACATAACCGAGCTGCTTTAAATGCTTATAACTTTTGTTTTGTAACTCGAATTGAGTGAAATAAAATTCTAAATTCACCTAAAATATAGCTCTATCAGAATATAAAATAATATTTTGAAAATGTTCACTGGGTAAATTTGAAATTCAAATTTAAAGAAGAGACAAAAATAAGTACTACATATTAAAAAGTTGTAAACAAACTTTAGGTGGAATGAAACTAATTTTAGTAAAATATTCATACTTCCAGAAGTTCAAATATATAAAAATATTTAAGTTTCATTATTGTTTGAATTACTTTCTATTAAAGATTATAATCAATGCATTGGAAATTCAAATATACATAATTTGAGTAAAAAGAAATATAGAATAAGTAAAATTGACTTCTAAATAATATCATGGCAGTAGAATACCTTACTGTTCCAAAATAATTAATAAATCAACTTGATTTGAATTAACTTGAAAAGAATGAAATAGCTTAAACATAAAATGTGTAAATATATATGGATAGAAAGCTAAATATGTTAGAATATGGGTCAAATGAATTCGAGTAATCACTAAACTAAATTTATCATACCTCTGGTAGTATAAGGTTTCCAGATGTAAAATAATATTTAAAAGTTTATTACATAAAACAGTAAGTGATAAATAATTAAAGTGTTAATAATTGCATAATTGGAATAGTTGTAACTATTACAAATAAACTTCAAATTTGACAAAACCAAATTTAATAGCCTTGGAAAATAGTACCCCTGCTGTGAATACAAAAATACCTTATGTTTATACTAGGTTGAAATAAAATAAGGTTAAACCCTAATGAATCCTTATAGGAAAAACATCGCGGATAAAAGCCATTTGTCGCGAAACCAACTTTAAATCACTTCTAGTGTCATGCCCTATTAATGCCTGAAAAATGGATAAATTATCCTAGGCGGTGTAGTCGCAACCTTATATCAAAAGCTGAGCTGTAGTCGAGTAGTAAATTGAACTATCAAGCCTTTTCATCGATCCGTAGAACCTCTCGTCTAAATGCAAATGTATTAGAAATCAGTTTAGAAATGATATTTAGGATATGGTATACCATATTCTAGAAAAATATTTCATTTACAACTTTCATTTCAATTAAATCCTGCTAGTTGAATACCCCTAAAAAGTATGGTTGTCGTAACCTTTTATATCACCTAAGCATTTTCAACTAAGAAAATAATGTCTCGTCTAAAAGCTAAAATGTATAAAATCAGTCTAGATATGTTCTTCAAAGTATATGCTATTTAGTTCCGAAGAAATAACCTCATTTCATCATGTTTTACATATAAACTTTAGTAGTCAAATAACCTTTAGTTTTATGTTTAATGAACCTTACCATAATAAGATTAAGTGAACTTTGTAATAAGGAATTTGAAGTTAATAAATTTGTATCACCAGAACCTTCTTAAAAACTATAAATAAATCTAATTAGCTACCTTATCAGTCATAACCTGCTCAGATCGTTTCTTATGCAAATCACTTAAAGAATTAAATATGTTTTGCATAACTACTTTAATTGGTATTTCAATTCTTTTAATCCAAATAATTTTAGCATCTATAATTCGAAGTTCTAAATACTAGAATTCATAATTTTAGCCTCTTGAATTCGTAAATCAAGAGAAGATAATCTATAAAAGAAACCCTGTTTCGTTATCTCAAAACCATTAAGAATATGAATTTGTAAGTATCTAAATCATGAGGTCGTAAATAATTCAAACCCTAAATCATCCCTGTTTTTGCAATGAATCTTTATTTGATTTTCATGCATCTTCTTTTCGCCTTTATTGAAGTTTATTATTTGCTATATTTTCCGATCGATCGACGTAGAATTCGACGTCCCTTCCTCCGCTAGTTGCCTCCGTAAATCGCGATCGCGTCTTCGCAGTAAGCGTTATATGAGCAAGGCAAGCACCCTCCTTTGACCATCTTGATCCCATAATTTAATTTGCATTGTTTATTAAAATGTTTTATGCATACGTTTACTTTTGTAAATTGCTATTTTGTGGTACTGGTAGTTATACCTTTTGTCTCATGAAACTTCCTTGATAAGTATGAATATGTGAACCTTGATAACCATAGATTAAGCTTAGACAATTACTTAATGTCGCCATGGGTATATCGATTACTTTTATCCATGCTTAGCCATGCTTTTAGATCAAATAATGATGATGATGATCAGATCAAAATGTGTTCTTTGTGAAATGGAAAATGTTGTCATTGTAGTTGTTGGCTATGGGTATTTTGATTAAAAACCCAAAATAAAACTATGGTTTCGATGCGGCGATTATTGGCAATAGCCGGAGGTGCGAGAGGATTTGCACGTAGTGTAGGGTCGAGTATCGCCGTGTCAATTTAAGGACCGAACTCAGTGTTGTATGATCCAAGATATTTCGTGCAAACCACAAGTGTTGTTATGGGGCTTCCTTAAACCAATTAAGTTATCTAGTTTAACTTTGCACATTGGTAGGCTGAAGTAGTAAGGGCTTTCCTTTCGGGGTTTGCTCGACGGGGTGCCCACACCGAGGTGTTGGGAACAACACTTACCAATATAACGGTGTGCGCCACGTCTATGGGGAGTTCCAACATTCCTATGCTCGAGTTCTCCCAGCTATAGCGTGGGTTTTATCGTCCGGTCTTTGGTGCAAAGTTAGATTAGATAATGTAAAGGTTTTCGTCATGAACATTTCGCCACACGCTTTAAGTGCGTGAAACTTGCGGCAAAAGAAAAGGTCATGACTTGTGGGTACAGCTTGTACACCTCTGCAGTGTAAATCTAATCGATTAGCCGTCCCCTCGGTCATGGGAAACTTGGTGAACTTGCACTAGTTAAATGTTTAATTTTCTAAAATGGGTTGTGGAATGGAACTTGTTTAGCGACTTTTGTTTTCATGTCAAAGGATCGACATTGATGGATTCCATTTACGGATTATTCGATATTCACGATGGGTTGTGAATATATTACTTATGCTTACTTATTTCATATCGATCAATTATGCTTTTATAAATTCCGTTTGCAAATAACTTGTTTTACAATGTCAATTCGCTTTATGCAAATTAAGCGTAGTAGCCTCCTTTGAAATGGCTCGCATATATATTAGGCTTTGCTCAAGTCTTATGAGTACGATTGTACTCACCCTTGCTTATATGTGGTTTTAGGTGGTTAAGTTGCCGAGCTTCAAGGTTCCTTTTTCGCGAGTTGCGGGTTTTTCTTCGTCGAATCTTTCTAGGGATTATGCCTTGTCGGTTGCTGCGGGTGTTGGATGGGCACACTACAAGACTTTGCTTCTTATCTTGCTTTATCTACGATTTGTAAGAATTTTCTTTATGTAATAGCTTCCGCTTAATAATATTTGTTGTATGGTTGTGATTCCAATTGGTGTATGTGCGTATTTAGCTACCGATCATGGGACTAGTGCGGAAATGCACATTAGATTTCCATTTTGCAAGTTTGTAAAAATGGGGTTAGTTCTGATTGGTATCGAGCTATCTTGATTGAGGATAAACCCTAGATAGAATGGTCGTTAGCATTGGAATAAGCAAATTCAAAATCTTATTCTCAAAAGCTATTGTATTTACAAAATGTAGATTTTGCTATCCTTCCCTCTATCTTAAGATTCTCCTTACCACTACTTTCATTTTGATTTGTAAACAAATTCTCCTCTTTCCTTAAAGATAGTGTATCTTCGCTAGTTGCTTCTGAAGACGTCCGAGATATGTCGCTATCTTGCTTGCAAATGAAGGCTACAAGTTCTACGCCGGCAATATCATGGGAGCCAACAACACTTCACTAATCTCGGCAAAGCAGAAACAAAGCTCAAAGAACCTAGTGCATGATGAGACGACTTCACCTAGCGAAGAAATGCGAAGGTTAGAATATATTAAGACTTGCCTTAAGATAAGAACCCTTACATATAGCATATTATTTCGTTCTAGTTATATAAAGCATTTTAATGTGGTATTTATAACTTGCTATTTGAAAATTGGTTTTTATTTTGGTTGTTAGGACTGATTTATATGTGAACTTAACCGCTAGGTTAAAGTTTCACAATAAGTTGTCCTCATGTATAAATATGTAAAACTTAACCCATAGGATAAATTGGAAATCATAAGATAGCTTATCTCTTCTTTTCTATAAAATTTCTTCCAAACTTATCCTTTCTTTTGTGGAACTTTCCCTTTGTGTAAATCATTATGATCATTAACTTATCAAGTCTAATCAAGATCAATAGTATAATTACCATTACTACTGACTTCTTGAAACCATACCATTCATATACGAACTAATGTCAATATCTCGCCATATTAGTAACCACAAATTTACTTAAGTCACTTTTGGCCAATTAAAATCTGATTCTAACCATAACAACTTTTGACTATGCCTCAAAACTTAATTGTTTAGATCTTATACCATGAAATTAAGTAAGAATCAGAATAGTCTTATGTTTTCAGATTAAAATTTTGAATGGTCGTCGAAAGGAAAACTGGGAACATCGAAAGCCATATTTTCAAAAAAAAAAAAACGACAAATTCTTTTTGAGAAATAATTTCGCTAACAAGTCAATAACATCGTAATACCTGCAACAGCAAACTCTAAGAAGATGGAAATAATGAAGCATCAAACCTCTCTGACTTCATAGAAACATTGGATCATCGACACAACAAGTAGTGCAAAAGTTAAAAGAGACTTATCGTCAAATGGCCTATTTTAAAGATAGTACTACCCAAATTACACATTATTTTGAACTGCATAATAAACCTCTTGTGCAGAGATACATATGGTTAGGATAAAAAAAAAAAAAAAAAAAAAAACTTAGATACCCCTCCCGCATACTAAGTTGAGCATATATATATATTTTTTGTGATGTTGCAATTTTAAGTTTTGAAACTTCTGTATTGCTTTCGGGTTACTCTCGTAAATGTTAAACCATTAGGTGGAAATTTACGATGTGCCAACCCTTATTTAATAAGAAAATCTAATTAAGAAAATTTTAAGGAACGAAAAGTTGCCTTATGAACTAATAACTAACAAATAACCAACCTTGAAACAATGTTTTAAGGAATGAGACAATGCCTTATAAATTAACCAAAGAATTACCAAATCCATATATAGGTTATTCTCAAAATAATATTTTAATAAATGAATGATGCTTTGTAGAATGGATAACTTTCATCTAACCATATCCTCCCAATTTCAATATCTTGAAGACACCTTGAAACAATCCATTAATTCATCCGCTACAAGTAATGAGTAATAGGTTTTTCACCTTTATAATCAATCTTGGTTCTTTCCAAATAACTCGGTTGAGATGTATCCTTTGTTCATCTCAAACATTTTAACATGCCGTGTACCTCTTATTAAGTTAGTTTTTGTTGCTAAAGAATCTTGGTATAACTTACTAGCACTTCTCATTCACTTCGTGAAATCCAACAAAGATTCCATCTAAATAACCTTGTCTTAACAACCATTGTAGCAAGATACCGTGACAAGATTCCCGGTAAAATCTTGGAAAGTGAAGCCATGTTCACTTTAAGCCATCTAATGATAATCCTACCTTAGTTCACCGAGTTCCCAACATTTAGTCTGAACAATTCCAACCTTGGCTCAGTTCTTGCCCAAAAGGAAATGGTTTAGATCGAAGCCTACTCCTACATTTCACTCAATACCTAAACGATGTTCTTTGAAGTGTTGCCAACCCAACCAATCAAGATCGTGCTTGCATTATTGTGGAGAAATAGGACACATGGCGATGAGCATGCAATAAATTGCTCCATTTGTGAAGGAAATCATTCTCTGGAAAATGTCCCATGAGCAATATCACTTGTTACCTTTGTGAAGGTCATGACCATTGCCCACTCAATGTCCCTAGGTCCGATAGTTGCCAATACAATTCAAAGATCGAGAGAAATTCGGCCTTAGTTGCTCAAGATTTGGCAATCGAAGGGAAAAACTAGCTACACGTAAAATATTACCTAAGGAGTTAAAGAAGCAACACATAGACTTTGATCGCCTTCATCCAGGAAGTAATAAATGGCCATCGCCATCAGCATGTTTCTTGTGTGGTGAAGAAGGTCATTGGGCAAGGGAATGTCCGCAAGCTGAGATTAAAAAGGAAGATAGTATTGAGAATCCAATCATAACCACCAAGACGCCACAAGAGAAGCGTGAGTGCTTCAACTGTCACAAGAAGGGCCATCTAGCTAAGCGATGCCCGCAAGAAGAACAAATATTTTCTGCAACCATGGTCATACCAGAAGTTACATCAGTTAAGATTATAACTCCAAGAGTAGGAGGAATAAAATCTGAATCAGTTTACTCGAAGAATCAGTTCAAGAAGAGGCGCTTGAATGAAGACGCTTGCCCCAGGAGGAATTCTGCTCAATTCCATCCTGAATTTCAACCATTATTTGTTCATTTCTCCAACAACACCAGTGAGCAACCATCTGGTATCCAAAACCAGGCAACTAATGTTACATGCTTTTACTGTCGTGAGCGTGGACATTATGCCAACAAATGCCCAAGGAAGAAGAGAGATCAACTTCGTTCTCAAGACCATCAAGCTCCTATCTCCTCATTTACTCCAACTCAAGATATCGATCATGGTATACCTGACACAGTGCCAGGTACGTCTCACATAAACATAGTTTCTGTCAGAACTAAGATTAATTTGAAATCGTTGTGTCTAATCTTAAAAGTAATATTTCGATAAGCGGAATATAGCCTTATAAATTTAACTGAACTCTCATCAAAATATATCTTATCTTAATCCTTCTAAATGGTCAGTAAGATATCAAATGCTAAATTTCCAGTTTTCGTCCTTAACCATTGCTCGATCAATCCTCTATCATTTTATAACATCGTGAATAATCTTCTATTGTTTGAATAAGATGGACAACGCCGTTTATGTCGATCGAGAAGGATCTCATCACTTCACCAAAATCTACCGAAAAGGTTCTTCATCTCGTCAAGGATGACATAAGTGATTTCAAGTTATATCAAGACCTAGGAAGCATCAAATACCTAGAACGACCCCTGCCTCGATGTCGCTTATGTAAAGATCTTCCTTGTGTAATTACACCGATACTTAATGTAATATCGAAAACGTCCTTTATATATATACAATTCCTACAATCAACCTTTTGACTTTGTACATTATATTCTTTCATAATTGCCAAGTACAAAGAAAATCAAAACCCTTTGTCTATCAAGATGATCAAGTAAGTTAAATCGTCAGGATCATTTTATGATCCTCTTACCTCAACCTAAATTCTTGACTTATCATACTTTGTTTGCAATCTAAAGACAACCTAGAATAACATTCATTCTCATCTAATTTCGTCAACTGTTGTTAAATCGTGCAGATCAACCATTATATTCAAATATCATTTCTTGATGATAATATTTAAATTCTTCCCAAATGAATCAAGTAACAAACATTAATTCTTTCCCCTCAAATGTTCTAAACATATCACGTGTCACTCTTTAAATTAGATTATCATTATTAACAATCCTAGTTATGCAATCAAAAGAGATATTTAGTAATATTCCTCATCTGTTTACGCGAAACCCAAATAGAAATCTTCTCCATTCTAGACACATCACTTTGGAATCGCAAGAACGATGTTTTGCAAAGCGACTATACTGGAAATAAGAAGATGAGGAAACAACGAGATCACTTCCGAGAAAGAATTTTCGAACCCACTTAGTCCTTGCAAATCTCGGGGACGAGATTTCTGTAAGGGGGGTAGATTTGTAACATCCCGAAAAATAGAATAATATGAAAATTAATATTTTGAATTTGAATACATTTATTTATGATTTTTCTTGACATGATTGAAATTTATTTGGATTTTCCCTGGATTTTTGTATTGAATGAAAAATCAAACAACTAGAATTAAAGAATGGATAATGATGAAAAGATAAAATGGTAAAAGATAAATTTTGGAAAAATTACCATAGAACCCTAACCACCCTGGTAAGTCAGTAAAATTAAGAAGTAAAATTTTATGCACAGAAAAATGGGTAAATAACATTAATGTCACCTCTTTTTGACTAGAAACAGTGCTAGTCAGAATTAATGAAAACTATTCGAAGATTATCTGGATCTGGAAAAATTACCAAATCTCCCTCAGTGCAGTGTTTACACCTGGTAAAAATATTAGGAATTGATCATGTCGGCAGAGCCCTCTAATAATTCAAAAACAGAAACAATTAAAAGCTGGAAATTTTCATGTCAGATTTTTAATAAAATAAATACCCAATGTTTTGATTTAAACATTTTACAGAGACATACTTGACCTATTTATAACCCCTCATAAAATTTTCAAAAATAAATAATAATTTTTGAACCTTTAAATAAATACAAAACCGAAATTCAAATCCTGTACAAACCTACAGTGTCAGAATTTTTATAATTTAACCATGCGGTATTTTAATCTAAAATTTTTACTGAAGGTTAAAACTACCAGTATAAACTATTCAAAAGTTTCACAAAATTACGTGGTGATTTGATATCGAATCTAATGCCCACATGGAGCGGTCCTGGTGAGCTTATCACTTTGACTCGCCTTCTCTCGCCGACAGTGGGCCACCCCTTTATGCCGTAACCGTTCGGCGAAGCAACGGGAAATTGGTTCTCTCACTGCCCTGTGGCCCCGACCCCACTCGTCAGCCCCTGGCTTCACAGCCTCCCTCTTCCTCCCTTCTCGCCCGAGACAGACGCGAAGTCTCCCGAGCCCTCGCGCTTGCTTCGCCCGAATTCAGTGCATCACCGCGCCGCTGCCGCCGATCAACGCCACGTTCATCCTTGAAAGCCGAGCGCCATACCCCGGTCAATTCTGGTGTCACTTCTTGCCGGCTAGAGTGCGTGCGCCTCATCGCCGGCGCGGCGAGCTACCAGTAACTCCATGAGCGTTCAAACCTCGTGAAGAAAACCTCTCGTGGCTATAAATACCAATTCCACATCGCGTTGAGGCCTCCTTCCCCTTAGCTATTCCCAGAACCGAGCAACCAAGCGCCAAAAACCTGTTCTTCACCGTTTTCGTCAGCAAAGCCGAAAAGGGGGAGAAACTCCAATTCGGGCGAAATCGGTATCAATCTCTGAAATTGCTTTCTCCTTTAGCTTCACCTGGAACCCTACTTTACTCATTCGCGAATTCTATTTCTTCTCGCCGCAGACCATCCTCACCGGGCACCCTTCTTCCTCGGCTCCGGTGCACGGTGGCGGCTCAACTGTCGCTTCTCGGCCGGACAACCGCCAAAATGGAATGCCCTGACCCCGTAGATGCTTAAACCATTACCGATTCAACCGGGGAACCACTGCTTTTCTTCTCCGCGAGCTTCTCCTCCATCCGCCGCATGTCACGGTGGCAGCTTCGCTCGGCCATCCCCGGCCGTGGCGACCCACCCACGTGTGCGGGCGTGACCCTCGGTGCTCGCAGTGCCACCCATTCGCCGGAACCCGCCCGAACCGTCGCCGTTGAGCCCGAGCCACTCCTCTGTTACGTGTCGCTGCTGCGTGGGACCGCCTTGTCACCACCAAAGCAATCCAGATTGCATTCGGTAAAAGGCGCTTTCCAACTCTGAAAACGTATTTTGTATTTTCTGGAATTTACATAACCGAGCTGCTTTAAATGCTTATAACTTTTGTTTTGTAACTCCGAATTGAGTGAAATAAAATTCTAAATTCACCTAAAATATAGCTCTATCAGAATATAAAATAATATTTTGAAAATGTTCACTGGGTAAATTTGAAATTCAAATTTAAAGAAGAGACAAAAATAAGTACTACATATTAAAAAGTTGTAAACAAACTTTAGGTGGAATGAAACTAATTTTAGTAAAATATTCATACTTCCAGAAGTTCAAATATATAAAAATATTTAAGTTTCATTATTGTTTGAATTACTTTCTATTAAAGATTATAATCAATGCATTGGAAATTCAAATATACATAATTTGAGTAAAAAGAAATATAGAATAAGTAAAATTGACTTCTAAATAATATCATGGCAGTAGAATACCTTACTGTTCCAAAATAATTAATAAATGAACTTGATTTGAATTAACTTGAAAAGAATGAAATAGCTTAAACATAAAATGTGTAAATATATATGGATAGAAAGCTAAATATGTTAGAATATGGGTCAAATGAATTGAGTAATCACTAAACTAAATTTATCATACCTCTGGTAGTATAAGGTTTCCAGATGTAAAATAATATTTAAAAGTTTATTACATAAAACAGTAAGTGATAAATAATTAAAGTGTTAATAATTGCATAATTGGAATAGTTGTAACTATTACAAATAAACTTCAAATTTGACAAAACCAAATTTAATAGCCTTGGAAAATAGTACCCCTGCTGTGAATACAAAAATACCTTATGTTTATACTAGGTTGAAATAAAATAAGGTTAAACCCTAATGAATCCTTATAGGAAAAACATCGCGGATAAAAGCCATTTGTCGCGAAACCAACTTTAAATCACTTCTAGTGTCATGCCCTATTAATGCCTGAAAAATGGATAAATTATCCTAGGCGGTGTAGTCGCAACCTTATATCAAAAGCTGAGCTGTAGTCGAGTAGTAAATTGAACTATCAAGCCTTTTCATCGATCCGTAGAACCTCTCGTCTAAATGCAAATGTATTAGAAATCAGTTTAGAAATGATATTTAGGATATGGTATACCATATTCTAGAAAAATATTTCATTTACAACTTTCATTTCAATTAAATCCGCTAGTTGAATACCCTAAAAAGTATGGTTGTCGTAACCTTTTATATCACCTAAGCATTTTCAACTAAGAAAATAATGTCTCGTCTAAAAGCTAAAATGTATAAAATCAGTCTAGATATGTTCTTCAAAGTATATGCTATTTAGTTCAAGAAATAACCTCATTTCATCATGTTTTACATATAAACTTTAGTAGTCAAATAACCTTTAGTTTTATGTTTAATGAACCTTACCATAATAAGATTAAGTGAACTTTGTAATAAGGAATTTGAAGTTAATAAATTTGTATCACCAGAACCTTCTTAAAAACTATAAATAAATCTAATTAGCTACCTTATCAGTCATAACCTGCTCAGATCGTTTCTTATGCAAATCACTTAAAGAATTAAATATGTTTTGCATAACTACTTTAATTGGTATTTCAATTCTTTTAATCCAAATAATTTTAGCATCTATAATTCGAAGTTCTAAGTACTAGAATTCATAATTTTAGCCTCTTGAATTCGTAAATCAAGAGAAGATAATCTATAAAAGAAACCCTGTTTCGTTATCTCAAAACCATTAAGAATATGAATTTGTAAGTATCTAAATCATGAGGTCGTAAATAATTCAAACCCTAAATCATCCCTGTTTTTGCAATGAATCTTTATTTGATTTTCTGTCTGTCTTCTTTTCGCCTTTATTGAAGTTTACTATTTGCTATATTTTCCGATCGATCGACGTGTAGAATTCGACGTCCCTTCCTCCGCCGTTGCCTCCGTCGTCTGCGATCGCGTCTTCGCCGTAAACGTTATATGAGCAAGGCAAGCACCCTCCTTTGACCATCTTGATCCCATAATTTAATTTGCATTGTTTATTAAAATGTTTTATGCATACGTTTACTTTTGTAAATTGCTATTTTGTGGTACTGGTAGTTATACCTTTTGTCTCATGAAACTTCCTTGATAAGTATGAATATGTGAACCTTGATAACCATAGATTAAGCTTAGACAATTACTTAATGTCGCCATGGGTATATGCGATTACTTTTATCCATGCTTAGCCATGCTTTTAGATCAAATAATGATGATGATGATCAGATCAAAATGTGTTCTTTGTGAAATGGAAAATGTTGTCATTGTAGCTGTTGGCTATGGGTATTTTGATTAAAAACCCAAAATAAAACTATGGTTTCGATGCGGGCGATTATTGGCAATAGCCGGAGGTGCAGAGGATTTGCACGTAGTGTAGGGTGGAGTATCGCCGTGTCAATTTAAGGACCGAACTCGTGTTGTATGATCCAAGATATTTCGTGCAAACCACAAGTGTTGTTATGGGGCTTCCTTAAACCAATTAAGTTATCTAGTTTAACTTTGCACATTGGTAGGTGAAGTAGTAAGGGCTTTCCTTTGGGGTTTGCTCGACGGGTGCTCACACCGAGGTGTTGGGAACAACACTTACCAATATAACGGTGTGCGCCACGTCTATGGGGAGTTCCAACATTCCTATGCTCGAGTTCTCCCAGCTATAGCGTGGGTTTTATCGTCCCTGCCGTGCAAAGTTAGATTAGATAATGTAAAGGTTTTCGTCATGAACATTACGCCACACGCTTTAAGTGCGTGAAACTTGCGGCAAAAGAAAAGGTCATGACTTGTGGGTACTGATTGTACACCTCTGCAGAGTGTAAATCTAATCGATTAGCCGTCCCCTCGGTCATGGGAAACTTGGTGAACTTGCACTAGTTAAATGTTTAATTTTCTAAAATGGGTTGTGGAATGGAACTTGTTTAGCGCTTTTGTTTTCATGTCAAAGGATCGACATTGATGGATTCCATTTACGGATTATTCGATATTCACGATGGGTTGTGAATATATTACTTATGCTTACTTATTTCATATCACCAATTATGCTTTTATAAATTCCGTTTGCAAATAACTTGTTTTACAATGTCAATTCCGCTTTATGCAAATTAATTGTAGTAGCCTCCTTTGAAATGGCCTGCATATATATTAGGCTTTGCTCAAGTCTTCATGGAGTACGATTGTACTCACCCTTGCTTATATGTGGTTTTAGGTGGTTAAGTTGCCGAGCTTGAAGGTTCCTTTTCGCCGCAGTTGCGGGTTTTCTTCGTCGAATCTTTCTAGGGATTATGCCTTGTCGGTTTGCTGCGGGTGTTGGATGGGCACACTACAAGACTTTGCTTCTTATGCTGCTTTATCTCGATTTGTAAGAATTTTCTTTATGTAATAGCTTCCGCTTAATAATATTTGTTGTATGGTTGTGATTCCAATTGGTGTATGTGCGTACTAGCTACTGATCATGGGACTAGTACGGAAATGCACATTAGATTTCCATTTTTGCAAGTTTGTAAAAATGGGGGTCGTTACAGAAAGCCTTCGACCACTCGAGGTCGAACGACTTGTCTCCGACCAGCGAGAGCCCCGACCACTCGGGGTCGGACGACTGGTCTCCCTCGACCAGCGAAAGCCTCCGGCCACTCGGGGTCGGACGACTGGTCTCCGACCAGCGAGAGCCCCGACCACTCGGGGTCGGACGACTGGTCTCCGTCGACCAACCACTCGGAGTCGGACGACTGGTCTCCGACTCAACCAAAGACGAGACGGTCGGGTCTCCGACTCAACCACTGGGTCGATGATCGGTCTCCGACTCAACCACTGGAGTCGGACGATCGGTTTCGACCAACCAAAGACTCGACCACTGGGTCGACGACGGTGGTCTCCGACTCAACCACAGCCCCGACCACTCGGGGTCGGACGACTGGTCTCCGACCAGCCTCTCAAATTGCTCTAGCTTGAAAATCAATGCAAATCAAACTCAAACTTGAGCACACCTTGCTCAAATAAAGTCAAATACTCATCACAAAATGGATGGACCTCCACATGGTCCTTCAATCTCCCCCTTGATGAGTATATTGACAAACACATGAAAAGGCATAAATTTGAGTTTGAATGAGAGAAGAAGAAAGCAATTTGATTGCAAAGCCAAACTTGGTCCAGAGAGAAAGGTATAAAATCATGACCAAGTTGGCAGAAAGAATTTAGAGCAAGACAATGAAAAGAGCAAGTTTTCCACAAAAGCTCTAAAAACCAATCACAAGCTTTCACATTTTCTACTTTTTTTTAATGATGCCTTTTCTACATTTTCTCCCCCTTTTGGCAATATAGGCATCAAAATGGAATTTTCTCCTTCTTTTTATGTATGCATGAAATGCAACCTAAGGGAGCTTTGAAGATTATCCAATTGATCACAATGACAAGATATGACACCAAGCTAGTCAATTTTTAGATTAGTCTAGTCTAAGACATGTCCAAGTGCAAATACAAGCTTAGATTTGAATATTTCATTTTTATCAAGATTTGACAAGTGCAACACTTAGCTTTAGCTTCAAAAATAGAAGAATAGCCACTCTAAGGAGCAAAAGGAAAACCTAGAGTTCAACCTACTCAACACTTTGGGGAATCTAGAAGAGCATACAAGGTCCTTCGGCTCATTTATCAATTAATGCAAATTTTGATTTATCATCATACAAGACATAGCGGGGTGCAAATGTTTGACATTATTTGCATTCTTTACCCACATATGTCTTTGTTTTTAATTTATTTGCATTTTCTTTTGACAACCAATTGACTCAAGCCGTATGACCATCTCAAGATGAACTCTTAAGAGGATGGTGCAGGTCAAACACGATGTATTCCAAGTTCATCCTGTGCAATGGGAAGTGGTCTTGTGAATACAAGGTGTTGAGTCATATGTGTACAAGAAGAGTCAATTTTGTTTAATTTTTATTTTTAGCACAATGATTTTTGAGCAAATGAAGGACTTAAGTATGAAACGAACTAGTTTCACCCAAGTTGCTATAGGGACTCTAGAGAACTCCAAAATTTCTCAAAATGTGGCACAAACCTCTAGAGAAGAAACCTAGCAAGTAAAAGCAACAAGTTTCATCAAATTTTTCATTTAAGGCTTACTTCATTTTTAAGATTAGCAAGTTAAATGAACTTGGACATATCTAAGCTAGTGATTTCCTCCATATGATGTAGCATGGTGTATAGCATGAAGAAGAATTCAATTGCATAATAGACAAAGCTCATTAAAAGGAAATGCAGTCTAAATGCAATGCATGAACAGATTTCTAAACTCCCCCTCAACAAATGAATCAATTTTAAGCTCAAATATGGTTCAAGTTGAGTTATTAGCAGAATTAAGTTCAAGAAAGACCCAAATGAACACAGTCGAAACCAAAAATACAGAATGAAGAGAGGAAGTAGAGAAAACTTCAAAACTGGATGGCTATAGAGCATAAATAAGATAGAAGAGACTTACTACGGCTCAGACTCGCTCTTATCTTCCCAGTGACATAGGAAGTCGACTCTAGATCCCAACTAAGGAGTGCACATGCACTGTCTACCAGGAGGCCCCAAACTCGCTAGACTTATAAGACTGTGAGGAACTCAACCTAGAGAGAAGAGAGAATAGCTAATCACGCATGATAGCAACCTAAAGCACAAGATAAGAGGACCATGCAAGGCATGCCAGAAGTCTAAGTGAGTGTACTCAACTCAAGAAAACAAGGCCAAAGACACTCAGAAGAAACACACAGAAAAGAAAAGCTGGAAGAAAATATATAGTACATAATATACAAACCAGCTCCCTCACGAATGGTAGTAAGGCTCACGACTCAAGCTCACTCCTCAAGGCAACAAACTGAGCTATCCAAAGGCTCAGTAAAGATATCGCTAATCAAGGTCACTCTCTATGAATCAAGCGCGATATCTCCCTTCTCCACATGGTCTCTAAGGAAGTGATATCTAATATCAATGTGCTTGGTCCGAGAATGTTGCACTGGGTTTTTAGCAATGCAAATAGCAGAAGTGTTGTCACAGAAAAGTGGCACACTCTCTATCTCTAACCCAAAGTCCCGCAAGGTCGATCTCATCCAGAGAACCTGGCTACAACAACCGTCTGTAAAGAACATACTCGGCCTCAGCGGTGGACTGAGCAACCCCAGACTGCTTCCTAGATGACCAAGAAACAAGGAAAGTGCCAATGAATTGGCAAGTGCCAGAAGTGCTCTTCCTATCTGTGGGCACCCGTAAGTATGAATTGATCCTCACTTGTGCGTTGGACTCAGAGGTGACACCCATACTCCACTTAAGTGTATGATCATCGTCACCGAAAGTCCCTGCACGAGTATTAACCAGATGGCCCTCACCCAAGCAAATATGAGCCACCTAGTTGCACCGCATACACTTACGCGACCAAGGAGTTTGATTCCATTCAACAACTATACGGGATTGAGAGCAACTCATCCAAGCATAGCACTCGCCTGCTCATCTCGAACCATGGTATCGCCCACACTCACCAAAGGGAGCGCGAACAATAGTCAAAGAATGACGACCGCTCGAGTTTATGCATTGGAGGGTTGAAGACAATTCCAGGTACCCGGATATGTGTCTAGTGCTAGTTCCCAAGATCAACGCCTAGCACCCACATATCCCGCATTCGAGATGTATCGCAACACATACACATGAAACTAAGCAGTTGGAATAGCATAAACATAAACTACAACTATTATAACCACTTACTATTACAAATAATGGCCCACCGGCCAAATATTACATGTCCAAAAGTAAATTGCAGCGGAGAACAAACATATACCAAAATGAGGACAGCGGTATGCCCATCCGATAACCCATAGGCAACCGACTTGGAAAAGCCCAAGTTCATCCATCAACATATTCGTTGATCCCCGATGTAAAGTACGAGTTGTCGAGGTGTTCTTCCATACCGTCGTCTATATTGTTTAGATAAAGCAACCATGAGTACACGTATGTACTCGCAAGACTTTAGTGTATGGAAATAAGGTAAATGCAAGCTAGATCAAGGATTCCAAGCTTCTACACTAGTCTCATTTCAGCATAAGGCAGATTTTGGTTAGCAAGTAAATGTTGCATAAAACGGTAACGAAATTGTAAAGAGCATTTAATATAAAGCTAAATAACAGTAAGTACAGTTCATATCCAGCATTCCACAGCCCTCCTTGGTTGCGAATAGCGAGTAAAAACAGCCACCATTGGCTTCCAAAGTTTTCCATACCAACCCAACATCATTTCCAAAAGTTTTGGCAAAAACAAAGACTATACTTGACATTATTTTCCCAAGTTGCTCATGACCGCGAGCACGGCTAATTAATTAGATTTTAATCTCTGCAGAGAGTGTACACTTTACCTACATGACACATTCTAGCAATCATGTCAACCATGTCACGCGGTACTTCCCGTACCCATTTTGCTAGACTGTGACGAAACCGTTCAACTTGTTAAAGCTTAGCTTGCACCAGCGACAGTGATGTTAAACCCTTGCCATAGTTCCGGAGATCCTGAACCGATGGTGCCCCATCGCGAACTCTCCCCATGGCAAGGCATCCACCGTTGTATTGGAATGCTTTGACCCCAACACCTCGGTGAAGGGAGCACCTAGAACGATACCAGTCCGTCGGATCGTCCATACTACTTCGGCCTACCAAAATGCAAGGTTAATCTTCAACTAATCTAGTGGGCTTAGGCTATCCCATACTAGCACATGTGGTTGCACCCAAACACTTAGGTGGTAGCATCAAGTTCGGTCCTAATCGACTGGCGAGAATCTCCCCCTAACTACGCGTGAGGTCCTTTTCACGCCTCAAGTTAAGTAATAACTCGCCCGCGTCTAAAGCATAAGTTTGAGTTGGATTTTTATCAAATTAAACGGAAACCATACCGTGGTTCCATCCATTTAAACAAAGTTTGCTCAAAGAAGTTGAAATGTAACCCATCATTTTGAAAGTTGTTCTAATGAGCATGACTAAGCAATATATATGGTAACTTTGCGAGTTTTACCCAAGTGACATTAAGTATTGTCTAATCCATTACTAGGTTACAATGGCAAGTGTTCAAATGACAAGATGAAGGTAATGCATACAATTGGATTTAGCTACCATTACCCACAATATAGCAAGTTTAAAACATACACGCATGCATATAGTTTGATAAAACAACATAACTTTTCAAATATGGGATCAAAATGATCAAAGGAGGGTGCTTGCCTGGTTGCTCTTCTTCTGGATTATAATCCGGATCGTAGTCGATGTCGTTAAAGACCGAATCCGAATTATCGTCGTCTATGCGTTGAATAATATAAACCGATCGAGACAAAAGCAAATAACACCATATCAAATGGGGCAAAAAGAAATCAGATGTAAATACCAAATTAAAACTTACCATGAAGAACAAGGTGATTGTGAGTTCTTGATTTATCACTTCCATAAGGATTTCATTAGCATTTTGCTTATGTGAGGCCTTTCTTGAATGTGTTACTTTTATCCTCGATCATAAGAAGTTAAGGTTATAATTATAGCTAAGGCTATTTATGAATTCAAGAGGCTAAAATTATGTATCTTTGCATGTATAACTTCGAATTCTAGATGCTAAAATTATTTGGATTAATAAAAGTAACATTTGTTAAAAGGTTTTGCTTGATTAGTATTTAGCTTTAAGTGATCCTACATGGGAGTGATTTCTTCATGATGGATCGTAAATTTTAGGTTATTCAATGATACTACTTGGTTATGCGACTATTTCTTGCTTTGCCGATGATTTGGTTTAACCCTTCCGATTTCATTCATCCATACACGTGACTTTAGCAACATTATCACTTATGGTTTTTGCTCTAGCAAGTTTTATATGATAAGTAAGTTGAAATTAAAATGTTTTTCCATGTTTTGGTTTTCCATATACTGGTTTATAATTCTGGCTTGATTCCCCCAAAATTTAGGTTTAGTCGAGTTGTTTTACAAGCCGCAGAAAGTGCTTAAGTGCTAGTCTCAGTGCAATTGAAATTTTTTAAGGGTTTTGATTAAGTAGGATTCAGATGCAAATCAAGTTATAATTAAGATATTTTTGCAGAATATGGTAGTATAGATATTAAACTCAGATTTTGAACTATTTTCCTTTAATTTTGCATTTGGATGAGGTACTTTACTGATTGCCGAAAAGGCTTAAGGGTCACAGTTTTTTTGCAGTTTGTGATATTTGAAGAGTTTTGCGGTGACGAGTTTTATATGCTAGGCAGGTTATAAATGCAATATTTTTCAATATTATGGTAGAATAAACATTATAGGATGTTACTAAGCTATTCTTTCATCATTTACCATTTATACATTATATTTTATGGGTTGCCGAAAAGCTTATATGATTATGCCGATTGCGCAGTTAAGGTCAAGTTTCATTCTTCGATTGCGGCTGCACCTTATGGGATAATCTAACCATTTTTCACACATTAGTAGGGGATATCCCTAAAAGTGTTTTAATGTTGGTTTCACAATATTTCGCATTTATTTGAGATGTTTTTTCGTGTATATGATCATTAGGGCTTAATATGGCCTCATCCAAAATTGTTCAAAATGTTGCCATTTCTATTCAGAAAGTTAGTACCTGACATTTTAAGGTTATAGTATTTGGTTTTGTCGAATTTGAGGTTTGTCTGTGAGAGTTATGAACATTCGATCATTTTGCCGATTGGAGGTTTGAGCATTTAGAAAATTGACTAAACTAAAGCAAAGTCCAAATATTTTTGACTAATCATAATATATGCAATCCCAAGAACACATATAAACTGGTTTCATCAAATTTTGAGCTCATATGAACATTATTCTAACCACTTGAAATTTGAATGTTATTAAGGTCTTAAACCAACAACATTTGATTCAAACTACATTGAAATTTAAATGTTTTTTGCATAAATCGAATGCATAGGTTTGTAGTGACTTATGTGATTTATTTCAGGATTTATGGATCAAGATAAAATATACTTTCTTCATAACACCCACTTAGGGCCTAGCATTCAAACTCTATTTAAAAATTTAAACTGCAAGTAACATATAACTTTTTATTTCAGATTCTAATTCCTCATTTAAAAACTTAAATTTAAAAACTGATTTTACTTCATTTTGACTTTCCTAGCAAAAGATATGAAGGTTTGATTGCAAGAGGCAAAAATAAAAATTTATATGGCATGAGGTCGACTCGAGCTGAGGTCTCTCGGTTGAATCTCAGAGCACTTGAACCATTAAGCTACGATGTTACTTGTGACAACAGGGCATGGAATAATACTTGAGCTTACCTCTTGCTAGCCCTAGAACTTGACTAGAATAACAATGGCGAGGCTGGCTTCTTGCTTGGCTGTGCGATGGCTGCAGGAGGGGGAGTGACAGGGCTGGGGAGGCTTCGGCCGGGGCTGTGCTTGGCTACGGCGGCGACCACCGGAGCGGCGACGGCGCCGGCGAAGCAGCTCTTCCCACCGCACGGCTACCGGGAATGGAAACGAGGTCCGCGGCGAAGACTCGGCGAGCTGCATGCATGCGCAAGAAGATCTTCAGGAGGGTGCATGGCAGCTAAGAGCACGCGAAGGAGCAGGCGAGCTCAACTGGAGTCCTTCCCGGCGACGGAGGGGCTGGCTGCTCGACCTCCTTCGGCAGGCCTTCGGCAGAGAGGAGAGCAGCAAGCCGAGCGGACGAGGATGCAATTGCCAGTTTTTATGACTCTGCAATGGGAGTAGGTGGCTGCGGCATGGGCGAGGACGGAGCGGGCGAGGCTGGGCAGCGCTGGCCGCGTGGAGCCGAAGTTCTGCCACGGCAGCGTGCTGGCAACGCTGGGAGAAGAGAGAAGAGGGAGGAAGAGGGAGAAGAGAGAAGAAAAGGGGCTGCCCTGTGGGTCCAAGACTGAGTGGAGCCCACTGCCAGGGAGAGAAACCAGGTTTCAACGCTTGCATCGAATGAGTTTTTGTAAGATCATGTGCTGAAAAATTGGCTTAGTGATGAAATTGGCATTGCAAAGTGGTTGTGCTCATGGCATGTGTGGTGCTTTTGCATATGCTGTTTCAGATGTTTACTTGATATGCTTGTGATAGCATGGTAATGGTTTTGCTTTATGCAATGCGCCGTGTGAGTGGTTGCATGGATTGATGTTGAGTCAAGTCGTGGACTTGTGCTGGAGTTGTTTCTTGTTTACTCATGCAGGTGTTGCTTGAGGGCTAACGTGGTCGGCGACGGGACCGAACTAGGTTCATGGAGGAACCGAGGTTCGGACTAGGTTCGTGAGGAACCGAGGTCTTAGTGGTCAAGGATGTCGCGCGACGCTCGGGCAGAGAACGGTGCACATAGAGGTTGGTTAGTCACGCGAGTGTGCAGGTGGGCCGTCTCGCAGCTGCAGCTTGTAATTGATTGGGGCGCTTGCATGTATTGGGCTATGTTGGGCCGATGGATATGCATGCGAATCGCTGCTCATTATAAATAGGAGAGGTCGCTCTGCTTAGATGAGAGAGCTAGGTTTTAGGGTTTGTACTTTTGTTTGAGTACTCTAACCAAATTAGACAAAAAGAAATAAAATCAATTTCTTTGCGCCTGAGTTCTTTGCAATGAGCGCACGAGAGTTTTAGGTCACGCAGGATTGTTTTTCCTGCGCTGCGCGCCCTCGGCGGCCGGGAGTTTTTTGCGATGACCGAGCCCGCAGCGATTCAAGCGCGCAAGAAAATTGCCGATGTTACAGTAATTCAAATCGCTACAGTATTCGTGAGCTACAGTAATTTCTACGTACTGCACCACCGCTCATGCGCGACGGCAGAATCGCCCGATTTCGCTTAAGCTTTTTGTCTTATAGATTGATTCATTGTCTCTCTTGATTCAACAAGTTTAATCTTGATTTGATCCATCCAAAACCTTTCTAGGTATCAACTTAGAGTTCCTGAAAGTTTCGTTGGTTAATCTTTTGTAGATTGTGATTAATCACGAAATTAGGGTTTGGTTAATTCTCGTCATAATCTATCACAGCATGCTTGTGAGTTTAATAACTTTTGATCTGTATGTCCGATCGAGCTGATTCTTTTTGTTAGATTCGTATTGGAATCTAGTTTCTACAGTTCAAATTTCAGGTCAATCCGACGGTTGATCTCCGGTATTAGCGATTTACCGAATGCATCTACTCTGTTTTGTTGAATACGAAGCAATTATTTGAGTCCGAATTGGGGTGAATTTTTAGTAGATCAAAATTTTAGTTTTAGCTTCCGCGCAATCATTCACCCCTCTGATTGCTAGTTTAGTGTATATCGATCCTGGGAGCACGGTTTTTCTAATTTATCTTAACCGTGATTAGATTCATGGATCGTTATTCGACAAAACCGTGTGTTCGATGGTGTTGATTTTCGCTTTGGAAGGCCAAGATGGAGGCGTATATCCAAGCGCAGGGCTTCAATTTGGGAGAAGGTTTACAAGCCGCACGGTTCGAGAACGATAACGCCAACGACGCCAATCGCGCACATGTTGAAGCAAAGAAGGCGCGCAACTTGATCATCCAGGCTTCGAGCGATTTCGATCGAGTAGTTCATCTTCGATCCGATATGAGGTATGGAAATCTCTTTGTGACTATCATGAGGATCAAACATCACAAAGAGGTTCGCCAAGATATTTACAAAAGAATATATGCGCTTCGAGATGAAACCTCGTGAGTCTCAGATGACTTCTTTGCACGCTTTAATAAAATTCTTAGCAATTTAGTTGGGGTTAGCTATGACGACTAATGCTAGACAATTGCTTGTGCATTAGACATGTCTATTTGGGAGATGAAAGTTACATCCATTAGAGGCTGAGTACACTTACTTTAGATGTTCTTTCTCTAAATTAAAAACTCATGAATTGATGTTCTTGCTAGGAAGAATGATCACAAATCAATTGCTTTGACCTCCCAATCTAGCATGTCTCATAATAATGCTTCTTCAAGTTTTGCTTTGTCTTTCTTATCTTCACTAACCGATGAACAGATTGAGGAATTTCCTAAGAAGACTTGGCATCACTCTTCCTCGCTTTAATAAAGCTTTGCGTAATGTGAGAATGAGGAAGAGAGTTGATGGTGGCCCTCCAAGATGCTATCGTGGTGATCTCAACCACATTCGTCCAAATTGTCCTAAAGTAAATCATCGAAGGAGGAGAAAGAGACAAAGTACAAGCGCCCATTCAATGACAAGAAGAAAAGGAGCCTAAATAGCAAAGTTGTGCATCGAGTTCTTTCAAAGACTTGAACAAGTCAACTTGAGTGATGTAGACTCAAAGCAATGATGAAGATACAATATCCAAAGGTAAGACGAGACAAGACTTGACGAGCTTGTGTCTCATGGCAAGTATGGACAACCAACCAAGATGAACTTGATAAAGGAGGGAAACGAGGTAAATCCTTCTTACGATGAGTCGTTGTTCGCCTTGGTACGCTTTTAGAGAAAAGAAACAAGAAAATTAAGAAACATGATGTTTTGATTGAATCTTTGAATGCTGAAATTGCTAGACTTAAATCCTTGATTCCTGATGATGATGCTTGCAAATCATGTGACTTAATTTATTCCGAGCTTACTTCACTAAGAAATGTTCATGCTTCAACTCTTGATAAGCTTAGAGATGAAATTGAGAAGAATGAGAAACTTGTTGCTTTGAATTGCAAACAAATTAAAGATGCTAGTTCCTCTACTTCTAATTTGGATGAATCAACTTTGTTCTAAATGTTCAATTCTTGAATTGAAGTTGCATGATGCTAATGCTAGAGTTTCTCAAATGACAAATGATTTGCTCACTAATGAGGTTCTTTCATGCTCAACTTGTTGCAACCAAAAGGAAAAGTGGACGCTTGTAATAATTGTTTAACTCTTTCGAAAGGTTGATTACTTGGAAAATCTTTAGAACGTTTCACTAAAGGAAAGAAAACCTAAACATGATTTTGGATCAATCAAGGGTTAGCATTCATAACAAAGGTTTAGGTTTTGATTCTTATACTCATCATAAATCACATGCTCCCATCAGGCTCTTGAAAGTGAAAATTTTGAAATTGTCAATGAGCCTAAGAAAACTGCTTTTAAGTAGAATTTTATCTTCTACTATAATGAATGCAAATGTTGCTTCCACTTCTAAAGCTAAACATCGTGTTAAGTACACTTGCACTCATTGTGGTAGAGATGGACACTTAGTAGATTTTTGCTTTAGACTAGCCAAACAACAAAAGAAAGAAAATGCAAAGGCTAGGTCTAATTTCGCATGTGCACGCTTTACTCCTCATTATGTGCCTAGGGTGATGCAAACACCTTTGTTGCTAGAAACACGAGAAAGGGCAAATTTGATTTTGTGCATAAGAATACTTTGTTGTGCCTATTACTATGTGTCGTGTGTCTCAAGATCGATCCCTAAATGCTTTATTTCTAACCCTAGTACCGAGGCCTCGACATCTTCTAGTGCTATGTAGGTTTTTCAGATGGGTTGGAGAACGTGTTTAGTGGATCTTGGTCTTTGTAAGATGTGATCAAGACTTGGATGGTTCTCACCTTGAGATGGCCTTCAAGAGGCATGTGCGATAATTCTTCACCTACTTTGTGAGCTATTTTATACACTCATATCTTTACATTCACAGATATCTAATTGTGGTATGAGATGAGATGTTTGCTTATATGCTCATATGTATCCCCGGCATGTTCAATTATGTTATATCTTAAATCATGCTTTTCATGTTCAGATTTATTTATCATGATTCATACTTATGCTTAATCAACATACCGTGATAACTCAAACACATGTATATCATCACCTCTTTTGATTTCATTGGTTATTTGTTTGAGGGGAGTTAATGGACTTTGGTGAAAATTTATTTCGCTTGCCTAGTGAGAGGACTGTTTTTAGACTTTTGTTTATAAAATTAATCCCATCGGGTGACAATTTTGAAGAAAGTTTTAAGATGTTGTTTTGAGGGGAGTTTGTGAAAACTTTGTAAAATTTTGTTAATATACTTTTATTTTGTGTGTTTCAGAATGAAAAACAAAAATGAAAAACAATGAAAAGTAATGAGCATTATATATCATACATATATGTCATTTGAAGCCATGTTTATGCTACAAGGTCATTGTAACTTCATGTTTATGCATATATGGTGTAGTTTATGTCATGACTATTTAATTGGAATGACAACTTGAATTAAATCTTGTCATGGTTGAACCTTCTTGGCTATCTTGATTCTGCTCAAAAGTGCTAAATATGAAATTTATCAAAATTAAGTGCTAAAGCTCAAAGAGTGATTGTTGGTAAATGCAAGATCAAGGTTATGTACTATCGCACTTCTTCTTTTAGACTCGCTTATCATTGCACTTTGATATGAACTTGGAAGAGGTTGTGTATGACCAAACTATGAAACCTTAAGCTTATGAAATGAGGCTTGGCATAGTTGAAAAGTAAGGTCGATGGTGCATATAATTCCTTGTAATTGTTATTGTTGCAATCAATCAATGAATCAGTTTTTCAAGTATCAATAAAGTGCACAAAATTCAATGTTTTCGTGTTTTGAGATTGTTGAGAAAGGGAGATCATGCCATGCAATAAATTGTTAATAATACTTAATTTCTAGTTATGCTTATTCTACATTGTCTATGTGTAGATTTGAGGTGCAAGTATTTTTGATAGCATGACTTGGTGATGAATTTGCAACATTTGTGGATGACTTAGAATGCTCATTACATAAAAAATTGTCAAATTTAAAAAAAAAAAGATTTTGTTTTCTCTCTTTGTGTTCTTGATGAATCCATTGTCAAAGGGGAGAACTTTGCCACTTTGGAGAACTTTTTACATGCACTTTACACATGCACATGTTCTTGTATAAGTGATATTCAATCATTCACTCACATTATTCTTCTTAGGGAGATTTTTCTTATTTTCACCTAGGGAGTTTTTCACTTTATGATTTGTCAAAAGGAGATTTTGTGTTTTCACTTTGGCTTTTGATTTTGAAACCTTTGATTTCAAAAACTTTTCTTATGAGGTGAATGCCAATGTTCAATTTATTGGTGTTGCCAATGTTTTCATCAAGGGGAGATTGTAAGATCATGTGTCAAAAATTGGCTTAGTGATGAAATTGGCATTGCAAAGTGGTTGTGCTCATGGCATGTGTGGTGCTTTTGCATATGTCGTTTCGATGTTTACTTGATATGCTTGTGATAGCATGGTAATGGTTTTGCTTTATGCAATGCGCTCGTGTGAGTGGTTGCATGGATTGATGTTGAGTCAAGTCGGACTTGTGCTCGAGTTGTTTTTGTTTACTCATGTGCGTGTTGCTTGAGGCTTAACGTGGTCGATGACGGACCGAACTAGGTTCATGGAGGAACCGAGGTTCGGACTAGGTTCGTGAGGAACCGAGGTCTTAGTGGTCAAGGATGTCATGCGCGACGCTCGCCAGAGAACTGCACATAGAGGTCGGTTAGTCACGCGAGCGCAGTGGGGCCGTCCGCTGCGCTTGTAATTGATTGGGCAGCTTGCATGTATTGGGCTATGTTGGGCCGATGGATATGCATGCTAACTGCTGCTCATTATAAATAGGAGAGGGTCTCTGCTTAGATGAGAGAGCTAGGTTTTAGGGTTTGTACTCTTTGTTTGGAGTATTTAACCAAATTAGACAAAAAGAAATAAAATCAATTTCTTCTTGCGCTGGAGTTCCTTGCAATGAGTGACGAGAGTTTTAGGTCACGGCAGATTGTTTTTCCTTGCGCTGTGCGCCCTCAAGTACTGAGTTTTTATGGCGACGGAGCCGCAATGATTCAAGCGGCTAAGAAAATTGCCGATGTTATAGTAATTCAAATCGCTACAGTACTTCGTGAGCTACAGTAATTTCTACAAAGCACTGCACCACTGTTCATGCGCGATTTGGCGAATCGCCTCCCGATTTCGCTTTAAGCTTTTTGTCTTATAGATTGATTCATTGTCTCTCTTGATTCAACAAGTTTAATCTTGATTTGATCCATCCAAAACCTTTCTAGGTATCAACTTAGAGTTCCTGAAAGTTTCGCTGGTTAATCTTTTGTAGATTGTGATTAATCACGAAATTAGGTTTGGTTAATTTTCGTCATAATCTATCACAGCATGCTTGTGAGTTTAATAACTTTTGATCTGTATGTCCGATCGAGCTGATTCTTTTTTTAGATTCGTATTGGAATCTAGTTTCTACAGTTCAAATTTCAGGTCAATCCGACGGTTGGATCTCCGGTATTAGCGATTTACCGAATGCATCTACTCTGTTTTGTTGAATACGAAGCAATTATTTGAGTCCGAATTGGGGTGAATTTTTAGTAGATCAAAATTTTAGTTTTAGCTTCGCAATCATTCACCCCCTCCGATTGCTAGTTTAGTGTATATCGATCCTAGCTTTAAGGGCTTGAAGTGATTAAAGATCCAATTCGACATCACTTTTGGGCAGGCTAGCCGAAGGTTCTAACTTGATTCAAAAATTGTGAACATTTTTGTGTTGGTAGACCAAAGACTCTAGTTTCCATCTTCTTTGGTTTCACTTGATTATCTCTTGCAGTTTGAGAACAGTAATTCTCCAAAGTTTACTGGTTTTCCTGCTGTTTTTGAATTTTTGAGCTATTTAGATGATGTGCAAAATTCTGGAAAATTTATATTTATTCATAAAATAAACTCTATTATTTTATACAACTATTTTATATAGTATGTTATTTCGGATTTTCATGAGTTTCTTTAATGTGCTTGGTTAGGCCTTCAAAAGACTTTATTTGCTCACTGCTTTTATTTTTCTAGAGGACGAAATTGATTCATATATTTTTGGAACTTTTGAGGGACTTTAATATGGGCTATTATTTCTTGTGTAAAATTTTCAGATCAATATATTATATATTTATTTTCTATTAATTCGACATTGCAAATTTCAGATTTTCATGGTTCCGTTTTTGAATTTTAAAAGATACTAAAAGTAATTATTAACTTTTGATATTTTTATCAGGGTTAAAACTGTTATTATTATGGCGTGGTGAAATTTTCCACAAGAGATAAGTTTTGATAAATTTTATAAAATTTGTCATATCCTCGCTTTTGAAATTAAAACATGTCACTTCACTATTTACCTCTTTACCTAACTCATTAAAAAAATCTTTTACAGCTGAAAAGATGTGATGGGCTTTACAAAGAATTAATATTATTTTTGCTGGATTTTACTTTCATCTTTTACCTTTTTACTTTTACACTTTTACTAATTTCATTAACTCGATTTTCTTTTAAATCCAAAATCCAAGAATAGTTAATAAGGTTGGAAAAGTTTAAGAAAAGATGGGAACATGAAGAAGATTTCATTTTCAACTCATTTTCAAAGTTTGTTTATTTTGGACAAAAATTTTAATGTAGCAACTTGTTCTTTTCTTTTAGGTTGGAAATACTAGAAAATAAAGTAAAAGATAATATTTAAAATAAAAATCTTTGTTTCAGCTTGAAATCTTTATTCAATTATATTTTGAATTTTCAAATTTCTATTTTCCCTATTTTTGAAAATTTCGGATGTTACACTATCTATCCTACACCAAAGAAGGTCAGATCTGGAAAAGGCTCTAAGGGATAGACAAGAAGAAGAAGAGTACCAAATACCATAATCAAAGTGGTAGCATGAAGGTACCAAGATGCGCTTGACCGCCTAGCGTGAGAGGCGCGAGGAGAAGCTTGAAATCGAGCGCACGCACACACAAATAAATGTATGTCCGACTAAGCAAATGAGGTACAAGAGGAGCCGATCATGCTCAAACTCCTTTGATCACAGGATCACCATCCTCATCGGGCTCGAGGACAGCAGGTGGACATAGGAGTCATCACCGCTTCCCATCTCGACATGCCAAGCGCCTCAGAGGTCACGTATATTTGCCTTGATGCAAGAAAGTACCCTCCCGAGTCCGCTTGATTTGAAGCCAAGAAAGTAGCTCAACTCGCCCATCATACTCATCTCAAACTCAGACTCATCACATCGTAAAACTAAGAGACAAGAGAATGAGACGAGCCACCAAATGATATCGCCCACATAACCGACAAGAAGAAAATGAGACTCATGATGTCCGATGAATGAGTTTTGTCTACTATACCCATTTTAAAGTCATGGTGAGAAGATAAGACTTGAGCCTCTCATACCATGCCTGGGGCTCGCTTGAGTCCATACAGAGCTTTGGAAAGCTTGTATACATGACTCAAAACTTGGGGTTCTCGAACTCGGAGGTTGCTTGACATAAACCTCTTCCTCAATATAGCCATTGAGGAATGCACTCTTGACATCCATTTGATAAAGCTTGAAGCCTTTGGATGCGTAAAATGCAAGTGATTCTGATAGCCTCTAGCCTAGCTACAGAGCAAAGGTCTCTCAAAGTCAAGACCTCAACCCGAGAAAAGCCCTGCAACTAGTCTAGCCTTGTTTCTAACTACAACCCCATCCTCACTGCTTGTTTTTGAACACCCACTTGGTCCCAATGACATAATGACCGGATGGGGCTTGACAAGCTGCCATACCTTGTTCCTCTCAAAGTTCTCAAGTTCTCATGCATAGCATTAATCCACGACTCATCGGATAATGCATGAGAAACATCCTTCACTCAAAGGAGGCAACGAAGGCGAGTGAAGATGTATGAGGATGACTCGCTCTTGAGCGTGTGACACGCTCGAACAAATCGCCAATCATCTAATCAGAGGATGACGCTCGAATATGACGGGAGGACTGTAAGGAAGTGGCCTCTACCTCTTGAATGTAAGAGGTAGGAGCAGAGCCACCATCAAGGAGAGTCTGAAAACAAGGGCTGGTCTCCCGAGGTGTAGAAATGGAAACAGAGGCACCTCTGTGTAGAGGGACCTGATCCGTGGAACACCATCATCTCCATCATCCTTATCTTCTTCAAAGATGGTCTCAGAGGGATAAGGAGAGCCTGAAACATCAGGTCTAGCTCCTAGGCTAGCCTTATCAAAGGACACATCATAGGTCTCTAAGATCCTATGCGCATCAACACCTGCACTTATAGCTACGAGAAGAAGACGAGTAACCTAGAAAGATACCAACAGAAGAGCGAGACTCAAACTTATCTAGGTTACCAGACTTCAAGAAAAAACACTTGCAACCGAAAACGTGAAAATGAGACACACTGGGCTTTCGCCCATACCTCAACTCATAAGAAGTGCGATGCAAATGTGCTCTAAAAACACGCGATTAGAAATATGGCAAGCAAGAGCTATAGCCTCATTTCAAAACTTCCTAGGAGTATCTGACTCATCTAGCATCGCCCTAGCCATCTCAACTGTGGTCCTCGTTTTCCTTTCCACTACGCCATTCTTGTGAGGGGCGAGGAGAAGAGAACCGATACTCTAAACCGCACTCTACACAAAACTCTCAAAGTAGGAATTTTGAACTCGTACATTATCATCACAGATAGCTCGTGAATGCACCCGGGATTCAATAGACAACCCATCGATCAAACCCCAAGTGAGAAAACGCCTCATCCTTCGAGGCCATGAAGAATACCCAAGAGAATCTAGAAAATCATCAACGATGACAAGAATATACCACTTCCTCCCGCCGATCGTGACTCTAGCCGACCAACAAAGGTCCATATGTAAAAGCTGTCCGGTGCATCACCATCACTACGGATCGGAGGATGAGAAGTAAGAACCATCTTGCCATGTCGGCAAGGAGAGCAAACTAAGTCTTTGACCATCTTGAGTTTGGGCAAACCCGAATGAGATCGTGGTCGCTAACTCGGGTCAAATGACCAAAACCAATGTGACCAAGTCTCCTATGCCGAAGGAGAGATCACGGACTCGTAGCAATCAAACATCGAAGAGAGTCTCCGTAAGAAGCGTAAAAATCAGCACGAAAGACTCTCCCAAATCTAGAAATCCCAAGAACTAACCTCCCGATGAATCAAGGATTCTACAGCATTACTCTCAAGCTTACCTCGAAAGAGTCATCGATAAGTCGAGAAACAGAGAGCGATTGTATTGCACTACTTACTAAGGCAACATCTTTAAGAATGAAATTTTGGTTAATGCAGATGGTATCTTTAGCAATGACTCTACCTGAAGAAGCATCCCCGAAAGTGATCAACTCATCACCGGGGGCTCGGACTAGGGAAGAGAACCATCGAGAATTTCTGGTCATATGATGAGAACAACCGAGTCGATAATCCACACATCTCCCTTCCCATCCGATTTAACCCGATCAAGACACAAGAGAGAGAGATGACTCAAGATCGGGATAGAGTGAAGACTTGGGAACCTAATATCAACCACACGACGCCTCGTGAGTACCAAACCACGTAAGAAGACTAGACTCGAGTGTCTCTCCGACGCTTAACCCTAACAAGATCAAGAGTAACTCTAGTAGATGATCTAGGAGTCGAAATCGGGTTGGCATACCGTGGTGCAAAAGCCGAGCCACCCAGGAGGCTTCCAAATCTCCTACCAAAACACCTCACGCCACGATATCTACCTCAAGGGAAAAACGAGGAATATCAAAAGGACGGCGGAAAGACCGACTACGAACAGCTCCAAGACTAAAACTCAAGAACCAAAGATGAAAACCGAGTCATGGACGCCGCCAAAAACAAAGCGACTTTCAACCTGCTTAGAAGCAGGTGCCTTAGAGCACTCAAAGTCCGGGATGACCCCGAATACCCCTAAGAGCAGCAACACGCCACGCCGAGTGATCTTAGCGCTCAAGCAAAAATCTACTAGGTGACCATCCTTCTTACTGGTATGCATGTGTACTTCGCCTTGCTAGAGATGTAGCAACAGAGTAACACCCTTTCGGTCAAGTCCTATGGACAACCCAAGGCACCTAAACTTGGTGGTGCTCACACCGAGCTACCACAATCTCACCACTCTGGAGCCGCGCACAATGGTGGGAGGATGCGCCCGAGCGTGCTCCAAGGATCAAATCCTAGACCTTGATTGAATCTACTAATCTTGGATTGGTCTAGAATAAGATTGAGCTTCTTCTTGCCTCCAACAAACTTCTCGAGAGTGCTCATAAGATAGTGGCAATCTCGAAAGAAAGAAGCACAAGAAGAACAGGGGGAAGAAGAAGAAGAAGAAGAACCAAAAAGATGAGCTCTCTCAACACGTGCATTTTTCTCCCTCAGCACGGCTGCCTCAATCTTAAGGGCCTCACAAGAAACACAAGGAGCATCTCTAATCCTAAGGGTTTGGTCTTTTAACTTCTTCCTAAGTTCGACATGGATTTGATCCACATCATCCTTAACCCCAGCACACAGCAGGCAACCAGATTTTGACTTAACTAGTAAGTCCTTAGCAAGTTCATCACACTTGACATTCAAAGCATCATTGTCAAGTTTTAGTTGCCTACAGCCCTCACATGAGCCGACTGGGTCCTTAGAAGCATGCAATTTAAGTTCATCATTTCTAGCAGAAAGCTTCTTAAGGTGTGAACTCATGGCATCGATTTCAGCAAACAATTTAGGGCAATTAGAGCATGATGGGGTGGAGTGAGCTTGAAGAAAACTAGCCTCAACAGAATAGCATCAATGTAACTAGTGCTAGCATTCTTCAACCTAAGACCATCAAGTTGAGCAAGCACACTATCATGTATGGTCCTTAGGTTCTCCAACTCCACAAGAACAAAGATCACAGAGAACACACCATCGCTGACTCTGGAGGAGAATATCTAAGTGAAGCTAACTCCCGAGTCACGGTACCTACTTCCTTCTCAAGCTCCGCACACCTAGCTCTAGTTCTAGCATGAAATTTTCCTAATTTGCAAAAAGCTTCATTGAGCTGGTCATAGGAGGGTACTCGTCCGAGTCGTCAGAGAGCTCGGAGTCGCCGAGGCCGTTGGCGCCGCCATGAAGCACATGCCGAGAAGTCATCGCCGCTCTTCTTCTTCTTATGATCATCCTCGCCTTCGCCGCCCATGTCTCCATGTCGAGAGATTGATGTCGCCAAACGCAGCGAGGACGCCGTGGAAGAGCTTGTTCTGGAGAAGTTGCGTACTTCTTCTCACGCCACGCTCGCGAACTAGAGGCTTCTTGTTGCGTTCTTGTCGATGTAGTCATTCTTGCCCGAACCGCCTTGTTCGCTTTTGCCCTTCTCCGCCTTGGGACAGCTTTGCTCGAATGTGGTTGGGGCCACCACACTAAACAAGTGATCATCCCACCTCTCTCTCTCATTCTCTTGTATGCATATGAAAATTTGCGAGCAAGAAGAGCAAGCTCATTTTCTCGAAATTTTTCCAGCTTGGTCATCGCTAGCTCGCAAAGGGCGAGAGAGAGAAACCAATGTAAGAATCGTAAAGAGAGGATCCAATGGGATCGGTGACCAAAGCCATCGATCGAGACTTCGTCTTCCGCGAGATGATGTCGATCTCATGAGTTTGAGGCGGAATAAAGCCCGCCAAGAGTCAAGATCGACAGTCGGTGGTGTCCTTGATGGTGGTCACTTTCATTTCCCAAACACGAAGATCGAAAAGCGGTCAAGAAATGTCGAGCATTATCCGAGTCGTATATGCAAATGATCGCCGAGGTCGCCAAAATCTTCGTAAACCGACCAAAACACTCGCCAAGACTCTCATCGCCGTTGCTCAAACTTGTTGAACTCATGCTTGAATTGGTCCTCGCCGAACCGCCTTGATTTGGATAGTGCCTCATGGTAAGCATCGAGGGTCACCCAAATCTCATGAGCGTAACGAAGGTGAGAAATCCTATCATACTCATCAGCGCTAAGACTTATATGAGGATGTTCCTTGCTTTAGCGCTCGCCTCAACGCCACCATATTTCCGACCGTGACGCTTTCATCGCCAGGAACCTCACACGGAGTTTCACCTTCGCCATATCAGAAGCCCGGCAGTGATGTATGACTCCATCCGTGATTTCCAAAACGGAAAATCAACTCCAAAGAAATGGGAGGCTTGATGGAATACTTGTCCATCGCCATGGCTCTTGAAACCGGTCAAGATCTAAAAAGAGCGTAACTGCCCGATACCAATTGAAACATCAAAAGGCGACTAGAGGGGGTGAATAGGAGCCAAATAAAATTTACGAATAAACTCTCCCTAGAATTCAAACCACCAAAAGACCGTAAAGAAAGAATCAACCATCGATCGTGCAATTTCATGAATGCAGGCTCCACCGCTTAAGGTCCGTGAACAGAAAAACTGCATCGGTCGGGTAGCTCGTCGATGAATGGTACCGCGAACGGTCATCAAGATTAGTCGGATGAATAGGTTCCGACCGCAAAGGTCGGATGAACAAAGATTCGGGTGAATAATGTTAGGTGAACAAGAAAATCAGCACGATCTCAAAAACAGTAAATCGATGTAACTTTTGATCGGCCGATCCAAAAAAGTGAAAATTGGTGTGCACCTCTATAAGGATATCAGGAACCTATTTCAATCATCAATTGAAGGAATTGATACCAAGGTTCCGTCCATTTTCAGTTTAACAAATGCGACACCAAAAACAGAGTCACGAACACAGACCTCACCCCTAACTTGCTGGTGGGAGTTGATGGTTAGAAATCCTTAGATGACTCTCCACAAATCATAGCAAGTAAGTACACGAGGAAACAAACCTTCAAACAAATAGAAACACGATCTGAAGGCACTTTCTTCTACTAGGCATAAAAATTGGTTTCTTGCAAAACTGAATAGAAGAGGTTGTAGATTGCTAGATGATTGGGATATGATCTACAGAAGATTCATCCAGCAATCTTTCATCCTTGGCAACAAGAAACAGAAGCCAATCAAGACTAAAGAACTGCAAGTCACACGTTTACGCACTTTAAGAACACACAGATTTACAACTTGCAACAAGAACGCAAGGATTGCCTAGATGATTGAAAGCATCGAATCTAGAGAAGAGTTTATCAATCATGAATTTCAACAAAGACTCAATAGCATGTAGAAGGAGATGAGGCAAATCCAAATTACGTAAAGTAAATTGCAAGTAAGTAAATGCAGAAATTAGATAACAGAATTTAAGTGCGTAATGTAAATACGTAAGGGAAATGAAACAAGAACATAAATGAAGAACATTTCATTTCTAGAAGGGAGGTTTACAAAGCCTCACAACAAAGTGGGCAAAACTCAAACGAGCAGCAAAAAACCTCAGAACCTTCAAAGAGGAGAGGCTGTCCCTACCCCTCTATTTATAGTGACCTGGGATCAATTCCCACCTTTGGATGTCCTGCTTCAATCCTAAGCCAACATCCAAGAGCCAGATTTGATCCTTACACCGCTACTCTCAACAACTCTCAACTACTCTCAAGTACTATCTCAAGACACCGACAAAGAAGCTATACTTTATCCACTACTTTATCTTCCTGAATCGCAACCCTATAGCTCTCCTTGATCCAAGTAGTGACAAGCTAGCTTCATCTCCTTTCCTTGTCTTCTTAACTTGCCTTGACTCGCCTCGCATCATCTTCCGCGATCTCCGACCGTCTGACCTCCGACACTCATTGCCTAGTCCCGCCACCCTTCGCCTCACCATGACTCTAGCACCGCTGTCTCGCAACCATCAAAGACAAGGAAGCTCCTCACATAGCAATGCCCACAACACATATCCATCTTAACAGAAAGATATACACTACGCCGCCAAGATAACCTCGACAACACGTGGTCCGACCATCGGTCTCCATCCCGACCACTGAGGTTTGACCACCGGTCTCCGACCACCAAGGCCCGCACCACTCCGGTCGGATCACTAGTTTCCATCTCGACCACTGAGAACCGACCGGTCTTCGATCAAAGCCTCCGACCACTCGAGGTCGAACGATCGGTCTCCGATCATGCGAAAGCCCGACCACTGGCCGGACGATCGTCTCCTCGACCAACAAAGCCTCCGACCACTCGGGGTCGAACGACTGGTCTCCGACCAGCGAGAGCCCCGACAACTCGGGGTCGGACGACTGGTCTCCCTCGACCAACCACTCGGAGTCGGACGACTGGTCTCCGACTCAACCAAAGACCTGACCACTCGGGGTCAGACGACTGGTCTCCGACTCAACCACTCGGAGTCGGACGACTGGTCTCCGACTCAACCACTCGGAGTCGGACGACTAGTTTCCGACCAAACAAAGACCTGACCACTCGGGGTCAGACGACTGGTCTCCGACTCAACCACAGCCCCGACCACTCGGGGTCGGACCACTGGTCTCCGACCAGCCACTCAAATTGCTCTAGCTTAAAAATCAATCCAAATCAAACTCAAACTTGAGCACACCTTGCTCAAATAAAGTCAAATACTCATCACAAATATGGATGGACCTCCACATGGTCCCTCATACTTCTACGCACTGAAACCGTATGTGAACTTATTTTCTTCCGTGCATACCATTTAATAAGCAACCATTGGGTTCTACTTGTGCTCATTCCGAGTGACAACAAAGTGTACGCTTTTAATTCGATTGATAAGAAACCGATGGCCTACGCGATCAAGCCTCCTTTAGAGCAGTAAGTGCACCACTCTTATCTAACATTTTCTGTATTTAACTACATTCATTATTTTTTTACTCAACGGCATCTCTCCAATGTATATAGGGGTTTCAAGGAATACGCCGGGCTGGTGAGGGACACACGACGAAAAAGGGCTCCAAGCCGGAGTATGTCCGCCTAAGGTACAAGTGGCTATCATATATAAGATTTAGATTTTCCGACATATTTTCTTCTGCTTTCTTAATTTATTTTTCTTTCTTCACAGTGTCATCAACAGGGCAGCGACGACCGATGTGGTTTGTATGTCATGCAACACATGGTGATCTTGATGCCGGCTCAGGCCGTTTCCCTTAGGTAGTACATGCATTATTATATAATTAGTCTTTCACATAGAAATTTGAAAACTTAAATTAGTGCACTCGTTTCAATTTTGCAGCATACCAATATCCCCCAGAAGAGTATAGACAACACCGCACCAACAAGATACGAGACTACTTATGCTGCTGGTAATCGATAGAATACTTGTAGGAGGACTGACGGTTTAGATATCCCAAAGTCTTACTAGACCATATGTGAACAATATTACATACACTACGCCAAAACCCGCAATAGGTGACGGTCTATTTGTGGCGGTTTTTTCGAACCGCCACAAAGATAATTATCGCTGGCGGTTCTATTTTAAAAATGGCGGAAATATATCGCTGGCGGTTCTATCCTCGAACCGCCATCGATAATTCACCGCCATCGATAACCGCCAAATAACATTATCGCTGGCGGTTGGAGGATAGAACCGCCATCGATAACTAGGTTATCGCATGTGCCGTCCTCCAACCGCCATCGATTCTATTGATTATCCGCGGCGGTTTTATCTCGAACCGCCATCGATAATGAATTATCGCTGGCGGTTCGAGGATAGAACCGCCACGTATAATGTTATCAGTGGCGGTTCTAGTTAAAACCGCCATTAATAATACCGCTTATAAATAGGTGGTCAAGAGTAGCCTGGTCTTTTTCCTCCCGAGAGCAAACCAAAACTTCTAAATTTCGATTTCGCTTTCTCCAATTCTTGTGCTTGTACTTCCTCTAGTTGTTCCTTGGTGAGTTATTTTTCTCTCTCTTGATTTGTGTTAATCTTATTGCAATTTAATTTTTAAACCAAGTTTAATTAGGGTTTATATGTAGATGAGATGAAAAGTTTAGATTTTGTTTATTTTTATTTAGCTACCATTTTGTAGTTGATGAATTTATTTCTAGCTAGGTTCATTAGATGATGTTGTGTTCCTTTTATAGATGATGAATTATGATTAAGCATATATTTAATATTAATTGCATTTTAAGTTAATTTGATACATGATGAATTTATTATCTAGCTCCTTTAGATGATAAGTAATTAGATTGGTTTTTAATTACTATTAATTGGGTTCTATTAGTGTACGGACATATACATCTTGCATATATATGAACTTATTATCTAGCTCCTTTAGATGATAAGTAATTAGATTAGTTTTTAATTACTATTAATTTGGTTCCATTAGTGTACTGACATATACATCTTGCATATAATAAATTTATTTAATTAAGATTATTGGGTATTAATATAAATGAAATTTTAGTTAATTTGGTAGTGGGTGCTCATCATTTTAGATGATGAATTTATTATCTAGCTTCTTTACAGTGAAAAGTATTCAGATTAGTTTTTAATTACTATTAATTTGGTTCCACTGATGCGACATATATTAAATTTATTTAATTAAGATTATTGATATTAATATACATGAAATTTTAGCTAATTTGGTAGGTGGATGCTCATCATTTTTAGATGATGAATTTATTATCTAGCTCATTTAGATGATAAGTAATTAGATTAGTTTTTAATCAATTTTTATATGTTAATTAATTTTAGATGGACCGAGATGGATGTACAATGCGAACTGCTACACCTTAGATTATATCGATGGGGTATCTGCTTAAGAGCCACTGAGGAGAACAAGTTGCACAAGAAGACGGAGTACATACATTGTCCATGCATTGATTGCAAGAATGAGAAAATATTTTCGACAAAGAGCACATCCACTTGCACTTGATTCAAGAGGTTTTGTACTTGGCTATACACGCTGGACAAGTCACGTGAAGAGGAAAACATACATGAAGGTGATAACGTATTGATGATGGAGAAGGCATTATGGCAAATGACATCGCTATGGATCCGATGAGGATAGGTTGGACATTGATGACGATAATAATCTTGCTCGATGTTGCGTGATGCGTAGGGAACTACACTAGTCGAGAGAGTTTAATCAATTCAAGGGTTTGTTGACGACCTGACACACCTTTGTTCCCGGTTGCAAGGAGGAATACACAAAGTTGCACACCGTGCTTTCACTTCTAAAATTGAAGGCAAGCAATGGTTGGTCCGATAAAAGTTTCACGGCGCTATTACATCTCTTAGCTGACATGCTTCCCGATGGAAACGTATTGCCGATAACCACTTATTTAGCTAAGAAGGTTGTATGTCCATTGGGATTGAAGTAGAAAGAATACATGCATGTCCAAACGATTGTATACTCTATCGCAAAGAGTATACAGACATGCATGTATGTCCTGTGCAAATCATCGCGATACAAGCGTAAAGGCCATGACAATGAGGGCACCGTGGTGAAGAAAGGAGCTCCCGCTAAAGTGGTGTGGTATTTACCGAATACCTCGTTGAAGCGCTTATTTGGAAACAAAAGCATGCCCAATCGATGCGATGGCACTCGTAAGAGCGTAAAAGGATGGAAAGTCGAGACACCGCCGATTCTCGCCAAAGGAGAACCATCGATAGGCTCTTTAGGATGGACTTTGGGAATGAACCGAGGAATGTAAGGTTTGGGTTGAGTACGGATGGAATGAATCCTTTCGTAACATGAGTAGTATTCATAGCACTTGGCCCGTGACTCTCTCAGATCTACAACCTTCCTCCTTGGTTGTGTATGAAACGAAAGTACATTATGATGTCGCCGCTATCCAAGGGCCGAGACAACTCGGCAATGATATTGATGTATACCTACAACCATTGGTGGAAGATCTTGTGATCCCGTGGAACGAAGGTGTATAGGTATGGGATGAGTACAAGTGAGAGTACTTCACCCTACGCGCATTGTTGTTTTGCACCATCAATGATTTCCCCGCCTTGGTAACCTATCCGTCAGATCGTAAAGGGGCCAAAGCATGCCCCCATTGCATGGATGAAACCGCAAGTGTGTGGCTCAATAACTCGAGGAAAACTGTACATGCATCACCGCAGTTCCTTCGCAGAATCACCCCTACCGCAATATGAAGAAACAATTTGACGGACAAAAGAGGATGGTATAGCTCCAAGGCCTCCTCGTGGGGAAGAGGTATATGATATGGTTAAGGATATTAATGTTGTACTTGGAAAGGGAGAGTAATAATAAATCGAGGTCTCAGATCGAGAAGATCACGGAAGAAGAGATCGATATTTTGAACTTGCCCTATTGGAAGGACTTAGAAGTTCGACATCGCATAGACGCTATGCATGTAGAGAAAAATGTATGTGATACTTGATTGGTATTTTGTGAATATTCCTAGCAAAACTAAGGACTGATCAAGGCACGAAGGGACTCGAAGATATGAAAATCGAGCTGAGCTACATCCTCGAGACAACGGAAAGGCCGACTTTACCTCCCCCACCTTGTTACACTCTATCCAAGAAAGAGAGAATGACTCCGCAAATGCTTGCATGGTGTGAAAGTTCCATCCTACATTCGCAAGCATCAAGAAACCGGTCTCGATGAAAGATTTGAAGTTAATCGCATGAAGTCTCATGATTGTCATGTGATGATGACACAAATGCTTCCTATTGCAATTAGAGGTATTTTGCCTGAAAAGGTCTGAGAGGCAATCATGAGGTTGTGTTTCTTCTTCAACACGATTTCACATAAGGTCATCGATCCCATCGGACTTTCGAATCGCAGAATGATGTGGTCAAGACACTATGCCGCCTAGAGATGTATTTCCTCCATCATTTTTCGATATAATGGTTCATCTCATTGTTCACCTTGTGAATGAGATAAATGTATGTGGCCCCGTATTCTCGCATCGATGTACCCGCTCAAAGGTACATGGGTATCCTCGAAGAAGTATGTACGCAATCGATCTCACGAGGGCTGCATTGTGGAAGGTTATGCAACCGAGGAGGTTATCGAGTTTTGCGTGGATTACATGGAGGGGTGGAACCGTAGGAGTGCTCAGATCTCGCCATGAGGGTAGGCTAATGGAAAAGGGACGATTGGAAGGAAATCAACAAATTCTTACGATCATGGATTGTTCAAAAGCTCATTTCACGCCTTGCAACAATATTGAGGTGTCCTCGATATGGACATGCACAAGGATAAGCTACGAGAGGAAAATCGTGGACGATCGAGGCTTGGGTAACAAAAGAGCATAACCGCTTGTTCAATCATTGGTTCAAAGAGCATATGACTGGAAAGAAACGAGTGTTGTGTTGAGGTGGTTGGCAAAAGGGCCATCGTGTACAATCTTGACATGGCAAGGATACGACATAAATGGATATACCTTTTACACGAGATCTCGTGGATAGCAAAAGCACTTACCAAAATAGTGGTGTCCGATAGATGCCTATGACAACACAGCAAGAAGAAGACTAGCTTCTATGGGTTCATAGAAGAGATTTGGGAGCTCGACTATTGTATTTTTAAGATCCCGATGTTTCGTGTCGTTGGGTACAACTCCCAAAGGGTGTCAAGGTGGACAAGTACGGCTTCACTACTTTGGACATCGAACATGTCTGATACAGAGATTTAACCATTCAGATTTCATGAAGCAAGTAGTACAAGTCTTCTATGTAATCGATTCGATGATAAGAAGCGACATGTAGTTCTTCAGGAAAAGAAGGATCGCTTGAGTTGAGAATGTCGTGGATGAGGATGAGTACAACCAGCTTGACGAGTTGCTCCTTTCAGAGATGGCAACATCAGCTCGAGGAAGAGACCACTCAGAAGCTCTCGACGATCATGAAGAAGGGCAAATTGTGAAAGAAAATAATTAGCTATATACGAGTAATGGCAATGTGATGTAAACAATATGCATTTGTATGGAGTAATAGAAATATGGTGTTATGCATTTGTGTGTAGTAATGGAAATGTGGGTCATTAATATATTTGGATTACATAGGTTATAGTACTATATTAGAATTATAAATGGTCATTACTGTATTAGTATTATATAGGTATATTACTATATTAGGATTATATAGGTTATTAATATATTAGTATTATATAGGTATATAATATTTATTAGGATTATATAAGGTCATTAATACATTAGGATTATGTAGGGTCACTACTATATTAGGATTATGTAGGGTATACTAGACACGTATGCTACAGACGCCACACAAGAACGCGCTAATGTGAATTAAATTGGTCTTTACGCATATATGGTGTTATGCATATATAGACTAATATGTAAGTTTAGGAATTTTCAAAAAGACGGACTATTCTGTAATCTTAGAAAAATTTTCGAGGCCCTTTCAAAAAAACAAAAGTTTGGGCCTATTTCGCAAAAACAAACCGGATTTTCCATGTAAAATAGGACTACAATATATGTCAATTAACAACATTGAATATATATAATATAATGTATTGCGCGAGATGGAGTCGAACCCAGACTCACCGACAAGTAAATAACGCCTAACCAACCGAGCAACGAAATGTTTGTGAGTCGTGAGCTTATATTTAATATATAAGCTTGATTAACCGCGTTCTTCAAATCCAGCTACATTTATGTTAGATAATCTTTATCGCGGTTCGTGATAAAGAACCGCCACGATAATATATAGTTTCTGGCATGTTCTTGTGAGGAACCGCCACAGATAGATGACGCTGGCGGTTCGTGATAAAGAACCGCCACAGATAATATATGACGCTGGCGTTCTTATTAAGAACCGCCACAGACATTATATCGCTGGCGGTTCATATAAATAATCACACAGATAGTATCGCTGGCGTTCTTGTTAAGAACCGCCACGATAACCCACATATGAAATGTCGCCGCACCGCTGTTCTAAACCCTTAGACTCGCCGCTTCACTCTTCTCACAAACTCCCGCCGCTTCACTCTTCTCACCGAGCCCGACGCCGCTCGACGACGCTCGCGCCCGACGCTCGCCATGACGACGCTGTTCCTCTACTCGCCCGGACGCCACCCCGACGCCGCTTCTACTCCGCCCCGACGCCGCTTCGACGCCGCCGACGCCACGCTCAAGGTACTTTACATTAGTAATGGGTAGATGTGCATCAATGTCCAAAGAAAACCATGGAGTATTAGCGTTGGCGGTCCAAATCCACGAGTGCACTATCTTGATCTGCTGAGTGTACTTGCATGTCACTTGTTGATCCGCTTCGATGTGGTTCTTTAGTTTGGGCGGCAAAATGGCAATGATCATTATAAAATTAACATGACTAATTAGGTAGCAAGTACTACATGACTCGAGTACATAAGTAGGTGAATCCAGCCGCTGGTAGGTAAGGATGGATAAGATCCGCCGGCCGCCATGACGACTCATGACTCATGAGCCGAGCTTGGTGTAAGCAAGTGACCATCATCCACAGCCATCGGCTTCAGTGAACCTACTCCCCGTAGGTTTTGCATCCTTTCGCTGGCATTCATCTCTACCAAAACAAATGACACCAAGAGCAAAACCAGAGGGAGTTACCATTAGTCATGAGCTAGAGATTGTGTTGAAAGTTTTTTGAGGCTAGCTATTTGTCGCCACACAAAATGGCCCAAGACTTTGCAAGGACTTGACGAACGGCTAGCTTTGTGGCAGAATTATTATTTGCACGCCTCTCGTCTGTGGAAGTAGGTGAGTTGATTCCACTGTAAGCCACAACCAACTCTACTAGTACTTAGTACTTACTAGTTAGATTTAGTAGAATCGCATGCGCTTGGTCGCTAGTCCGCTTTATGCTAGTGATGTGCCATCGGTGGACAAGAGGGCCCTTGACGAGTTAAACTTCCGCACTTAACCCAAATGACCGCCAAATTGTAATGGTTCCATACTTTACCTCTTTCAGCCAAGACATCCAAAGTCGATATGGAGGAGCAATCCACCCCGAGCCCGAGCCCTAGCCCTAGCGTGTTCCTCAACCTCCACCCAACCACCGCTGTTGCCGCCGATGCCGACATACCTGTGGCAAGACTCGTGGCCGAGGAAGAAATAAGAAGCCCAAGGGCAGTATACCATCTCTGAGGTCTCAAGTCGGGCCCCTATTGCACCGCCAAAGTTCAGAGCAAAGCACGTAACAACCCGCGGTATATCGCAAGGGAGAGTGCCAATCACCTTTTGGATTGGCACAAAGTGCCCGAGACCATCAAACGGATCTATGGACGGAGCTCAAACAAACCTTCAATTTCAAGAAGATGAACACCGCGGCGTCGGGATGCGTTGATGACCATGGATGCGCATGGAGGAACTTCAAGGCCAGTCAATACTACTTATGTGAAGAAAACCGATAGGCCATCGGGACTACCCAAACTTAGAACCATATTGGGATGATTTCGTGTCGATGAAGCAAAGTGAAGCAAAGAAAGAAGTCCAATGAGGGTCACATAAACATCGGAAGAAGGAACATCCATCCACACGCACTTGGTACGGTGGGTACGCTGTAAAATCCTCAATGGGAGAGGCAGAAGCGTAATCATTACAATGACCGGTACAAGTCAATTGGCGGACTACTGATCGAGTCAAGCACTACGCGCGCTAGCGAGGGCAAGTGTCACGCCCGTGGGGCTTATCCTTCGTAAATAGCGATGACGGCAATGTCGCAAAGGGTCCAGGAGTCAGACGCCGAGTCTTCCCAAGGAACATTCCAACCAGATAGGGAGAACGACGAACCAACACGTGCCCCGGGAAACAAGGAGCATCCCGGACGGACACGAGGTGTCGGGTTAAGGTTCCGTGGAAGACAGATTCCCTGCAGCACCTTCACACTTACAAGAGTCGAAAGAGAGCTAGAGAAGCGCTTGTCGAAATAGAAATGATGAAGGAAAAGATGCTTCGAGAATTACAAGGCACAATAGAACAACAAGTACAACGACAAGTACAACAAGCCATGAGCCAGCCGCAAGCAACGAATATTGTTACGACCAGCCCTCCGAATTATCGCAGTTAGCTAGATCCGCCCCACTTGTAGAACAGACATGGGTCATTATCCCGTGGACTACATACATGACCCCACACCGCGCCACCACTTTGCCCGCCATGAACATATTCATTCAGCCGGCATGCATAGCGCATCCATGCCAAGAAGGAGGTGTATTGCACAACTCGCGCGAAGCGCCGGATATGCAAAGGTCCAGTGGACACGGTTAATCCCCGCTTGCCAACCTCGGCTAGAAATGCCCCGAACGACGAGGTTACAACTCTAGGAAGTGCCGCCCACTCATTCATCCAAAGGGCGCAAACGTGACATCACCTTGACCATCATGAAGTGCCTGCTCTCCCGAGGTGAACTCGCCACCCTCCCGAGGTGACTCGCCACTCTCTCCGCAGCTGAACCCCGGCCTCTCCCGCAATGAACCTTCCTACCGTCCTACAAGAACCTCGCATAATGCCACCAACACATCAACAGCATAAAAGTTAGTGCGACAACTTCAGCTTGACCGACTTAAAACCCTCCTCTCAAGGCATGGCGTAATAGACAAGCCATATCAACGAGGTCAGCGGCTGTAACAGAGTATGATGTTGTGTGCGTAGAAAATGAAGGGTAAAGCGGTATCCAAAGGACAAGCGTCAAGAAAGATCAAATACGAATTGGGAAGCCGCTTGTCACCCCTTCAAGCTTCATAGTCTAACAAAGGCAAATAAGGCGATTACATGAATGGTATATGGAGCGATCGAACCAACATGTACTCCTCAAGGTGATCACCGCCATTTTCAGAGAGGAACATTTCCACCATGAGGGGATCGCCGCTTCATGATAGAATTCAATGACTTGCACAACATGTACTATCAAGATGCCTCGACGTGTCTCTTATGAGATGTCGGTCACCGTAAGTGTCCAATATAAAAATCATTGTCTACATTCATGTAATACCGATAAATGTGATGTCTAAATCATTTGTTATGTAGATACGAGTTGATCGAACTAAAAGAACCAAAGGGCCAAGCATGCCTCGATCCGGAACGGTTTGCCACCTAAGTCCAAAGAGTACCAAAGGAGGTCGAGGACTACGATATAACGCTCTCATCAAACTCCAAGACAAGGAGTTCATACTTTACCGCATAATTTCAAGTAAGTGGCTCACTAGCTAGTTCAACTACTTGTTGATCTCGTTCTTTGCTCAAAGTTAGGACTAATGACTACGCATCATACATGTGTATGTAGTTTCCATCGATTCTCGTAGTAATTACTCCAGATAAAGCAAGATGTCGATCTTGGACCCATGGACAAAGATCCAAAAGACTACAAAGATATGACAAGTCTAGTGAATAGGGCCTTCAAAGTATATTGTAAAAGTGCTCGAGACACCGCCCTTTCCATAAATCACTAACAATCTGTACTAAATTTCCAGACGCACAAAAACAATTTTCCTATATCGCACTCAAGTCAATAACTCCTTCAATGTCGATAAGTTTATTCAATTTTTGCAAGTGCCACAAGCAACCGCCAGAACAAATTTATGTGGGTACTTCGTGTGCCAATACATGCGCGAAATCTTAGGCTCTACAATAGTAAACAATGACGAGAGGTTTGTCACGATAACATCACACATTGATTTGCACATCTCATTCTCTATATAAGCTCTTAAGACAAACTTTTTCTATCTATAGCGCTTGAAGTTGCCACGGAGGATCGGTTCCAAATGAAATCCAAGGCATTCAGTGGACAGCTCGCTACTTCATCATGAAGGAAGTAATCAACAAGAACGGCGAAGTTTCATGACCTAGATAATAATGATGAAGTCTTCCATACTCATCCGCCACCTCCAGAGGCCCCTACCAATAGTGAAGACTCAGAGGCTTATAGTTCACAAAACTAGTTAATTTTTTCTTACGGTGGTGTAAATTGATGTTTCATTGAATGTCAAGTTTAGTATTGGATGGCATGGCTTGCACATGTTCTAATTTCGTCATTTGATTTAAGAAGTTGTGATTGATCGCGCTTGTGTTGTTGCCCTTCTCCCGCGTGTGTGTGTGTTGATGGGTGGTGTGTGTGTGCGTGCGCCTAGACGAGGAGCGCCCCTTTATTGCTTTTCTTCGTGCCCTTTCATGATGGCTAGTAGAGCTTTTATAGACGTGGGTGATGGATGAATACGGAAGAGCTCATTTCAAAACTGCACCATTACAAAGAGGTTTATTTGATTGCTTGATTTAGTTGTCAAGTTTCCTTTTGCATCTTTACCGCCCATTCATAAGAGATTTGATTACATGGTCCTTATATTTTTAGATGGTGTGTTTTACTCTAATGTATGATAGTAAATGCCATTAAAAATAGCTAAATGGAGATTATAGAAGGAAAAATAGTAAAAGTAGGATCAAAATTGTAGAACGATATGTATTTAGGAATAAAATTGAAAAATAGAATGTCACATATTCAAAAATAGAGGGACTATAAACTAACTAATGCATGTACAACATCCGGAGGATGCCACGGCATTCACATGGAATAAGACGGCAATGGATCGGCTAGATTTGTGATACAACAAAAGTGATCTATTTAGCGCTCCATAGTATGATATATAATGACTTCATTTACATACTCGAGAAATATTGATGCAAAGATGATCGAACTAGAGAAGGGAGCAGTCCAATGAGGCATGCCCTACACCATCACCATGATCGAGCGCCTCATGCATGAGACACTTTAATTGTACATTGTAATTGTGTATATTGTAATTGTGTATATGCAAAATCTGTGATTGTAATTGTGATTGATGTATTATATGTAATTGTGATTGATGTATTATATTGTAGTTGTGTATATGCAAAATCTGTGATTGTTGTACATTATAATTGTGTATATGCAAAATTGCAATTGTGATTGATGTATTATATTGTAGTTGTGTATATGCGAAATCTGTGATTGTTGTACATTGTATATGCAAAATCTGTGATTGATGTATTATATGTTTCAGAGGGCATGGCTAGCAGCACCTGAGGCTAGCCCAAAATGCAGTTTTTTATTTTTTCGGTCAGGTATTATCTGTGGCGGTTGGTGGATAGAACCGCCACAGATAATATAGTTATCTGTGGCGGTTGGTGTATAGAACCGCCACGTATAATATAGTTATCTGTGGCGCGTTGTAGGAAAGAACCGCCACGTATAGTGTAGTTATCTGTGGCGGTTGGTGGATAGAACCGCCACAGATAGTATTGTTATCTCGTGGGCGTTAGTGTGTAGAACCGCCACAGTATAACACTTATCTCGTGGCGGTTAGAAAACCGCCACCGATAATCCTCGATTATCGCTGGCACTATATCTGTGGCGGTTTAATAACCGCCACTGATGGCAGTTATGAACCGCCACTGATGACCTTTTTCAGTGTAGTGATATTTGAATGCGATTGCATATGTACTTATGGTTAAGCATGTTTGCGTTCTATTTTGTTAACGAATGTGATATGTGTTTATTGTAACAAAGTGTTCATGTTCTTTGAATGTGATATGTTGTCTGTAATTTATGTGTGAATGTGATATGTGCATATTGTGTGGACTATGTGCTGATTGGAGGGTGAAATAGAAAATAGCACACCACACCCCTTCATCTCTCGCTGTTCTCACAAGAAAATGATAGAGATGTGGCGGTCATCTCTATCGTTCTATGTAAGAAGTTTATAGGGATGATGAACTCATCTCTATCGGTTCTTTATAAGAAATGATAGAAATGAGGGTATTATCTCTATCGGTTCTTTGTAAGATGCGATAGAGATGAGGCTCATCTCTATCGCTTACAAAGAAGCGATAGAGATGAATACCCATCTCTATCGATTCTTTATAAGAAGCTTACAGAGATGAGGGTATTATGCCGCCTCATTTCTTATAACGCGCTTATAAAGAACCGATAGAGATGACCGCTCATCTCTATCGGGCGAGAACCGATCGTAATAATGCCGCCTCATCTCTGTCTCATGTCTTTGTGTCGCCACCAGAACCAACTATGATGATAAGAAAGAACTGATTGTGATGTATATTTGTGTAGTAGTGGGCGGACATGGAGCGAAGCAGGCGGTGGATGTGCGTCGGCGAGGAGGAGCGGGACGTCGACGCGGCAGTCGAGGAGCTGGTGATGGACGGTCTGGTGGGCGAGCTTGTGAGCGACTTGGCTGCGTGAAGTGAAAGTAGCCAGTAGCTAGCGGGTTGTACGTGCCGCCGGTGTGGTTTCATAGCAAGTGTACCATGCATGTTCGTATGGACGTTAACTTGAGTGTTAACATGACAAAGTTGGGTTTACGCTCCGGAGGTAAGGAGAAAAGAGCGCATCATGTATATGTGGAGTTCGTAGCATGCAAATGAACGACCCAGATTTTTAATCATATCTTACATAAAAATTATAAGGCAAATCATCATTATTCATTAATCTGTTAACTACAATAATAATTAAACTATATCATCATAGATTTCAGTGGCACAAAAAAATTACAATATTAACGGTGTCGATGTTATACAGAATAGTACATGGTCCAATACGTAGTAGCGATGTTACAATAATGTGCAAGAATATTAAAACAATGCTATAATATATAGCCAATAGTGTACATCTATGAATATATCATCTATATAAATAAAAACAATCGATGATATTCAAAGCACCTTCGTTTAAAGGACAAGACAATATCACAATAATCCTAAACAAAATTCTAGAAATTATTATATTAATCGAAGAAAAGAGAAGATCTCCGCAAGTAGAAGAGGAGCCATCAGCAAATTAACTAGACAAGAGCACGGAGAACAGGAGCCGGCAAGGGAGAAGTGCACTGAGCAAGAGAAGAGGATATTGCCTAGAGGCCCTAGAGAGGCCAAGTGATGAGCTGATCAATGGAGCAGAGCCAGCGAGGAGCACGCGAGCGCGAGCAAGAGCATGTGACACAGGCTGAATCGTCTCCAACAACGAGAACGCGACCGCGACCAACAGCAAGGTACTCCCACATTTCCATCTCAACCGTAGGCCGTGCACACATAAAATTATATGCCATCACGTTGTCACACCTTGTCACCAACAATACTCAAAATATTCAAGCTAGCAGTAAACCTCAAGTGATGGAACAACAGGAGGATAGTACGACTCACTACTACAGAATGGTACATCACTATCGTTTCATCCGTGCTTGTTCTAAGTTTTTAGGAAGAAACGATTGTGATAGATGACTTAGAGAGGCATTAATCATAATCACTATCGGTTCTAGGTTAGAAGTGATAGTGATGTAGACTCGAACATTACAATCGGTTCTACGCCAGGTGATAATGAGATAAGATTATCATCACTATCGATTTTCATAAGAAGCGATAGTGATGAAGACGCACACATCACTATCGGTTCTTATTTAAGTTTATAGTGATGATATCGGACATCACTATCGCTTCTCACAAAAGAACCGATAGTGATGAGATTCTCATCACTATCGGTTCTTTTCATGAGAAGCGATAGTGATGTTCATTATCATCACTATCGCTTCTAAATAAGAACCGATAGTGATGTAGTCAGTTGCTCATCACTATCGCTTCTTATATGAAAACCGATAGTGATGACTATTATAATCACCGCCGCTTGTCTTGTAAGAACCGATCGTGATGTTCATGATCACATCACTATCGCTTTTATATGAGAACCGATAGTGATGTACCTCGTTAGGTTATTTATACCACTCGAAATGAACTCTTCTCTCGTTATTGTTCCAGAGGAGGTTTCTCCGCCACCGTAAAAAAATAGCTCATATTCTCGTGGTTTGGAAGCAATACTTGGGTGAGAAAATTTGAAATCCTCAAGGGTGGGTGTTAAGAGGGTAAATTTGAAGCCCTAACTTGAGGAGATTTCTCATTTTGCATAATTTGTGATTTTCTTCAAAATGTGAGCATTCCTTCAAACCCCTTTAATTTTGTACTATGTAATTTTGATATGTCAAGAAAGTTTAGATTGCACTGGTATTGTGTATATCCTATCGATTTCACACCCTTTATTTCACAAGCATGTACACATGTATTTAATTATCTTAATTTGTAGTGCTTTGATGTTAATATGGAATTATTATTGCCGTCACTTGATGAATGCTAGAGTTTAGGTGCGGAACTCACGCCTCCCGCTCGAGGATGCTTGTTTATAAATATACCGAACGAAATGGTATATTTATGTTTAGCAGTCTCGAATTGTCCACGTTTGACAAGCTGAGGATATAAGCCGCAAGTTCTCGAGCTGTGTTGTACAATCAGAGTAGAGATTTCGTAGCGCTTCCCGGTATTCTCCGTGATACACACCCTCTTGACCTCGTTGTCGAGACGGTATATGGAGAATAGCGAGATGTCGCCAAATTTTCTAGAGTTGTACAACGCTTAGGAACTTGTCGGAACCACATATTCTCGAATGGGATTAGGACCAAACCTATTTAGAGATTAGAGTCATCGTTGGTACCCTTGTATTGTTTCGTTGTAGTCAAAAGATCCGTAGGCTAATGCACTATATAATTAGATTGTTTGATATCATTGTTCATGTTAAAATGTATGTCTCTTATCTAGGAAATTGGAAGCTCTAAACCTGTGGAAGAATCTAGGTATCGATCGAAGTACATATTTCATATATGTTGCGTGAAATTGTCATCTATTTTGCAAAGGTAATATTAATCAAATGATGTCTCAATATTTCAAATAACTAGCTTGTTGTCGCCCAGCTTTGTGCATAATTTATTGGGCGAAGTTTAATTGCGATGAACCGTAAGGAATGGATGTATGCAAAAGTCGTGTGAGTGCTGAATTTCGAGGGTGTTAAGGAGTTCAAAAAATTGCCAAGAGGACATGGTGAGGAGGGTGTAAACTTCATATATTGTCCTTGCATTGATTGCACCAATCGAGAAGATTCAAGAACTCACCAAATTGAGGACCACCGATTCGACGTGGCTTCGTGAGGAATTACACGTGTTGGATCCATCACGGGAGACAGTAGTACCTCGCCAGATGCAATGAAGACACGGTGGAACCGGATGATGAGTTGCAATTTGATATGTTTGAGGCGGAGAATTTGGAGCAAATGTTATGGATGTGGAGGGTAATTACACGTAAAGAGAGTTTGGAAAGTTTAAAAGCCTGATGGAAGACGATGCGAAACCACTGCTCACAAAGTTGCAAAGCGAATACACTAAGTTAGGTTCGGTCCTTGCATTGTTCGAATCAAGGCAAAACACCGCTGACGATACAAGTTTTAATGCACTTCTAGTTCTTCTATCTGACCGCTTCGGAGGGAAACGAGTTGCCAACAAGCATTTATGAAGCGAAGAAGCTACTATGCCCCATGGGAATGGAAATAGAAAGGATACATGCATGTCCAAATGATTGCATCTTGTACCGTAACGCACATCGAGCTGCACATTTGTCCATTTTTATGTGTGCCTCAAGACAAACAAAAGGAGAAGCGAACGACAAGAAGCGTAAGAGCCGGGCAACGAGGGTGAAGAGGTCACTAAAGGTGCACCGCCAAGGTATTGTGGTACTTGCCCATCATTCCGCTCAGAAAGGTTGTTTGCAAATCCTAGAGAAGCAAAATTGTTGCGCTGGCATTATGAGTCTCGAAAGGAAGATGGCAAGTCGAGACACCTCGCCGATTCGCTCAATGGAGAAACATCGATTGGAAACATGAGGAGTTTGGTGCCAAATGAGGAACATAAGATTTGGGTTGAGTACCGATGGAATGAATCCGCTTGGTAACATGAGCAAATCACAAAGACGTGGCCGCTTCTGTTGTGTATCTACAACCTCCTCCTTGGTTGTGCATGAAGCGAAGTATATCATGATGTCGCTATAATCTCGGGACCCAAACAAATGGAAATGATATTGATGTGTACCTCGCCCATTGATCGAGGATTTGGTAAAATTGTGGAATGACGGGTCATTGTGTGGGATGCGATGTAAGAGAGTATTTCACCCTACGGGCTATGGTATTTTGCACCATAAATGATTTCCGCCTTGGTAATTTGGCGGGCTACAGATTTAAAGGAGCAAAAGCGTGTCCTATTTGTGAAGAGGAGACCGAGAGCCTATGGTCGCCAATTCCAAGAAAATCGTATATGGGTCACCGAGGTTTCTACCTCAAGTCATCGATACCGTAAGATGGATGACAAATTTGATGGGAAGAGGGAAGTCCGCTCAAAGACCGCAGCCTATGAGTGGAAGGCAAGTATATTCACGGTAGAGGATATCGATGTTCAAGACGGAAAGAGTCAGAATCTGCTCGCTCTAGGACCATTTGGAAGAAGAGGTCAATATTTTGGGACTTACCGCATCGAAGGAGTTAGATGTCTGGCATTGTATTGATGTCATGCACGTTGAGAAGAATGTCTCGCGACAATTTGGTTGGTATCCTCGCGAACATACCGAAAGACAAAGGATGGTGTGAATGCTCGTCGCGACATGGCCTACATGGGAATCGTGCCCAGTGCTTGCAGTGATAGAGGAGGATGGAAAAGGTCCAGATATCCCCACCGCATGCTACACTCTGCCCAAGAAGGAGAAAGAGGACCTTTGCAAATGTCTCCATGGTATTAAAGTTCCATCCGCTACTCCGCTAACATTAAGAAGCTTGTGTCCTTGGATGATTTGAAGTTGTTGGGCATGAAGTCCCACGATTGCCATGTCTTGATGACCCAAATGCTCCTGGGTTGTAATAAGAAATATTCGCCAGAGGATGTCAGTTTGCAATCACGGTCGTGTTACTTCTTCAATGCGATCTCCCGCAGTTATTGACCCCGACGTGCTAGACAACTTGCAGAGTGAGGTGGTGCGACTCTATGTCACTTGAGATGCATTTCCCACCGCCGCTCTTCGATGTCATGGTCCACCTTGTTGTTCACCTCGTTAGAGAGATTAAGATATGTGGACCGCATTCCTACGCTATATGTACCCGCTCGAGAGGTACATGGGTATATTAAAATCCTACGTGAGGAATCGGTCAAGCCCGAGGGTAGTATTGTGGAAGGTTATGGTAATCAAGAGGTTATTGAGTTCTGCGTGGACTATCTCGAAAAGACAAGCAATCGGTGTTCCTCTATCTCGCCATGAGGGCAGATTTGCCGGCAAAGGAACCGTTGGATCGAAACTAACGAGGCCACGGTTTGATATGTATTGCAAAGCGATCTCGATAGCCTTGCAAAGAGAGCGCAAGTTGCAGTGGTACATCGAGCAAAGACAAGTCGATATTACGGAAGAGAATCCACAAATGGATGAGCTTTCCATCATGCGAGAACACAACGATAGATTTCTCACATGGTTCAAACAAAGGGCGGAGGTCTCGTTAGTGAGACTATCAAATGGTTGGTCGACGGACCTAGATTTAATGTACGCATATGGCAGGGTACGATATTAATGGGTACACCTTTTACACCGAAAGTCGATGCTAAGAGTACTGCTCAAAACAAAGGTGTAAGCATAGATGCTTTTTCCGATGAACATCACCAAAGGAGGATCCTCAATGGCAATGAACTCTTACTCGGGTGATCAAGAAATTTGGGAGCTCGACACGGAATATACCAAATTCCATTGTTCGATGTAAGTGGGTGGGACTCTACATGGAGTGAAGGTCGACAAGAGAGGTTTTACTCTTGTGGATCTAAACAGACTCGCTTATAAAGATGACCCATTCTGCATTTTGGGCAAGCAAATCAGTCTTCTATGTGCGTGATCCGCCAATCCGAGGTTGCACGTCGTCCTTCATGGCAAGCGCGGATCGTTGGAGTCTAAAATGTCATAGATGAAGAAGAATACGACCAATTTGATGAAATACCGCTTATGGATGGGGCCTGTTTTAGTGGCGACGATGACACACATGGAAGAAATTACATGCGTAGATCATCGTGAAGGGTTGTATTGCAAATAAAAGGAGTACATCATTGTATCGCTTGCTATGTGTTTGAAATGTTTGTATTGTACATAATCGTAGTTTCGTGTTTGCAAAGGTTACGGTACGTATGAAACTTTTGCAAAAAATTTCAATGGATTGTGGTATGTATCATCTACTTGATGCAAGAAAAGAAGCTCTACATCAAATCCTTTCTCGCAATTTTCAAAATACTTGGACTTCATTTCGTAAAGATTTGACTTTGAGACTCTTTGAACAAAAATCATGCCTACAAAGTGACTTTGGCCTTCTTTTTCAATGCTGACTTTTTGCCGTAATACTTTTTGAAAAGATTTGTAGTATCACAAAGTCTGCTCTCGCAAATTTCAAAAATTCCAACTATGTTTGCAAAAGTCATGGCCTTTTCACTCTTTGATCGATATTTCGCAAGTTCGTAATTCATGGTTTCTCCGAAAACAAATAGTGCATTGAACAACATTTGTGTCGGTTTTATTAGAATACCGATAGAGATATAAACGTTATTTGTATCATTTTTGTGAACAAAACCGATAGAGATATGCATTTTTTTTTATGTCGGTTTTATTCTAAAACCGATAGAGATATAGAATTATTTGTGTCGGTTTTATTCTAAAAACCGATAGATATGTACCAGGTTTTTTGTGTCGGTTTTCCGAAAAAACCGATAGAGATATAGCAGGTTTTTTTGTGTCGGTTTTCTGAAAAAAACCGATACAGATATGCATTTTTTTTTGTGTCGGTTTCTGAAACAAAACCGATAGTGATGATTATTTTGAGAAAACTAGAGTGATCTTTTGTTTGTTGTGTCGGTTTTCTGAGAAAAACCGATAGAGATACTATTTGTGTCGGTTTTCTGAATAAAACCGATTGAGATGGGCCTTTTCTATTAGTGTCGGTTTTCTGAAAAAACCCGGTACAGATGTACCTTTTTTTTATTTGTGTCGGTTTTCTGAAACAAAATCGATAGTGATGATTATTCTGAGAAAACCGTAGTGATCTTTTGTTTTTTGTGTTGGTTTTCTGAAAAAAGCAGATAGAGATGTCCCTTTTATATTTGTGTCGATTTTTTGAAAAAAAACCGATACAGATGTGCATGTTTTATTTGTGTCGATTTTCTGAAAAAAAAACCGATAGTGATGATTATTCTGGTGATCTTTTCTTTTTTGTGTCGGTTTTGTGAAAAAACCCGATAGAGATGTTCCAGGTTTTTTGTGTCGGTTTTCTGACAAAAACCGATAGAGATGTGCATTTTTTTATTTGTGTCGGTTTTTTCAAACAAAACTGATAGTGATGATTATTCTGAGAAAACCAGAGTGATCTTTTGTTTATTGTGTTGGTTTTCTCAAAAACCGATAGAGAAACTATTTGTGTCGGTTTTTCAATAAAACCGATTGAGATGGGCCTTTTCTATTAGTGTCGGTTTTCTCAAAAACCGTATAGATGTACCTTTTATATTTGTGTTTGTTTTCTAAAAAACCGATACTGTATGTGAATCTCTTTATTTGTGTCGGTTTTTCAAACAAAACCGATAGTGATGATTATTCCGTAATAATCTTTTGTTTTTGTGTCGGTTTTATAAAAACCGATAGAGATATTACTTTTTATTTGTGTCGGTTTTACAAGAAAATCGATAGAGAAATGAGGACCACGTGATTCATTAGGGCTGCACTTCAACATTTGGCAAAAATTATAAGTCCGGCGCCTCCACTTGTTCTCGCCCGCCTTTTCCCGCCCACACCGCCGACGCCTTGCCCCGCCGCCTCCTCCCCCCCGCCCCCCACACCCCGACGCCCCGCCCCGCCGCCTCCCCACCCCGCCCCACGCCCCGACGCCTTGCCCCGCCCGCCTCTCCACCCCACCCCCACGCCCGACGCCCGCCCCGCCTCCTCCCACCTCGCCGCCCCACGCCCGACGCCTTGCCCCGCCGCCTCCCCACCCCGCCGCCCCACGCCCGACGCCCGCCCGCCGCCTTCCCACCCCGCCGCCCCACGCCTAACGCCTTGCCCGCCGCCCGACGCCCCTCCGCCTCCGCCCCGACGCCGCCTCCGCCCACCCCGCCGCCTCGACCTCCTCCGCCCCGACGCCACCCCGCTGGCTTCGACGCGCCACGGCGCTAGATTTGCTGTTCGCCGCCGACGCCGCTTTCTTTCGATTTGACTGCTCGTGAAGATAGCTTTCTTTGTTGATTTGATCCCCGTGTTTTGCTTCGTGATGGTAATGTTGTGCTAGCATTTGGAGTCCGATCACGAATTTTGAAAATTGTCATTGGTTGTCTAAATCGTGGATAAATCAATTGCCTTTGAATACAATTTAAATAAATTAAGGCACCATTAGAATGCATCTATTATGACAAGATAGCATGTCGTTTATGTACTGTGCACACACTTGACAAGAAAGCCACCCGACTGACCATTCCTTGAGAGTACACAACGAGAATCACCAAGATTTCCAACAATGATCCGTTGCCTCTAATGAGAGCCACACATGCGGTACATCCTTCATCTATTGGCCCATGATATGATGGTCTCTCGAAACAAAATCCAAGCTTAAGTAAATAATAGATTTTCGTAATCTTACATTTTTCTACATACAAATAATTGAGATATTACCTTCACACAAAAACAATCGAGGATAGAAGCCTTGTCGTTGTTCGTTATAGTCCTTACCACTACACTCGCTAATTCTCTCGTGCCTGCTGCTCTCTCAAAGAACTCATCCATCTCGCAACAATTAAGTGGGAACATCAATTATATATTTCATATTTGGATGTGCAACAGTGTAACTATGGACAAAAATATAGAGTGCATCAATTAATTAGCGAGAAAATAACTGAAAAATGCTCTTCCCACTACATTAGGCGACATTACTAAACTCGATCATTGAGAACTTCAAGATGAAAGTGTGCCGCACAATATTGTGCTACAAAGAGTCCCAAAAGAAAATAAATAATTCGATGGTCATCATACACAACTATTGTAGTAAATGTTACCTATTACAAAAAAAGGATGGATCAACAGTAATTCTTTTATACGCTCTTCTAAATCGCTGTTTCTTTTATTTTTCATCAATTAGAAGCCCAAGGCCCTTTGGTGTGCTTCTTTATTGAACCGCAAGGAAAGACCCATCTACAGCCTTTTAGGTACAGGATCTTCTCCTTTATTCCAATGCTACCCTTTTGTGCATAGTTTTAAATATCGAACAAGTAAATGAACCATTGTCGCCTCTGCTCACATTAGGGTTATCTATGTTGATGCTTCCTATGTAAACACAACAACTTGGCAAGACAAGATTTATATATAGATTTATCTATTTATCACATAGAAATCTCCTCATCCTATTTCCATTATATATTCAATTGAAGGGTTGCCTCTATATTCAATTATTCATGATATACATGTTCCTTCATCCTGCTTCCATGTATGTTACGATGCTTTTTCATTACTTTCTCATATGTGCTTTTGTACTCAGATTTGTTAAGAGTTTAGGTTATGAATCTACATCTCCTGCTCGAGAGTGCTTATTTATAAATATGTCTGAATGACATATTTATAAGCAAGCGCCTCGAATTGTCCACGATTTTGATAGCTGAGGATATGGTTTGGGCAAGTTTCGAGCTGTTGTACAACTCACAGAGTAGATTTCGTAGCGTCTCCCGGTGTTCTCTCGGATACACACCCTCTTGACTCGTTGTTTAGACGGTATCCGAGAACAATGGGAGATGTCGCCAAATTTCTCTAGAGTTGTACAACGGCTTAGGAACTTGCCCGAACCACATATCCTCGAATAGGATTAGGACCAAACCTATTTAGAGATTAGGAGTTATCGTCCGTACGTATTTAGTTGGTCTACATACAGACTTGTCTTGAAGATTATTCATTCATCTGTTACTCTAGTGCAATATGCTAGAACAATGACATGCTATGAATTATCCATTGATCTGTTATTTTAGATGATTTATTGTGAAGTTCACATAATAGCTACGAATTGCTTTCTCTCATGTGAAATATATGTCCATGTTAGATAAGAAAACTCAAAATGTCGCAATTAGAGAGCATCGCTCATCGCCGTAAAGAGTAGAAGGTGCTCCTGAGGGGCCAAGCCAACTTCCAAGTGTCGAGCGGAGCCAGGTTCCAAATGTCGAGGGGCCGAGTAAGGTGAGAAAGGCCCGAGGACCGAGCAAAGGGGCCACAGCGAGACGCCGCAAATTCTCCACTTCAATGCGACGGGCGTTTGCACGGGTCCTCCCAAGTATAAGGGCGATACCGCCATACCTCGGGCAACCGTGAGGGAGAGAGTTCCCATAACGGTTAAGGATTGAGAAAGGAGGTCGTCACGAGCGTAAGAACCGCTGTGGGACGAGGTTAAGGGAAAATGGATTATAGAAGAGGAGGATGAAAACAATGCCAGCGGTACGCCTTGAAGAGGATGGGTGTGGCTCGAGGCACTTCGTGGTCTACATGCACAAGTGAGTACGTGCCGAAAGGCCGCGGCACCATTCGAGAGGTATCCGCTCGTGACTAACGATGTTTGGGAGGAGTTCACGAGGATCAAGAGTACGCCCGAGGCGCATTTAGCCGAGACAGAGGAACGCTGCTACCCAAAGGCTGAACACGCACGCCGCACCACCGGTTCTGTGGCTACGAAGGGAAGAAAGCGAATGGGCACGACTAGCCGAGGAGTGCGCCAACTCGGACAGCGATGCCTTACTCGCACATATGTGAGGAGCGGCACGCGGATCGGGCATTAGCGAGGACAAAGAAAACCGCGGACGGCAGCATGGTAGTACCAAACCCCACTATCACGCAAGTCGCTCCGCCATCGTAAGATATCAAACTTACTACATTGCAAGAGACCATTCCTATCAGATTTGGATCTAATTGCACTCGCTTATTGCAGAAGAGGTAAGCCGTGAGGAAAGAGCAGGAACCTTTCTTAGCCAAGGGTCAAATGACATCCTATCCATCGCGATCGGAAGCTCGACCATAAGGGCCGGTGCTTGCCGCAGGTCGGGCATACTGAAGAAGTCCTACTTCCAAGATGCCGCTCGAGTACCGTGATCAAGAACATGGGAGGCACGCATGAGCGCTCAAGGACACGCTTAGGAGCAAATGAGGAGGAGATCTCGAGGAGATGAGGGAGGAGATGAGGGTACGATGATGGCACGGAGGAGGAGATGAGGTGGAGATGATGGCACGGAGAAGCGCCTAAGGGCCGAGATGATGGCGATGATCTCCTGCAGTCGAGCCGATGCCCCGCCATCAGAGAAAACTCGTGTTCTCACCAAGTAGCCGCGGTTCCAAAACGATAAGTCCGGTCCCCACCAAGGTAATAATTAATTTTGCCTTACTTAATGGTGCGAGGGTAACTCTTCATATGTTTTCTCTCGTTGCGCACTTTTTGCAGCGCCTACCAAGTGCCACCACCCCGACGGAAGACGGATTTCGCTGAGGTCGCACGCGTGTTGCATTTCCATGCAAGGAGACCGACACGGTGCATGGTCACCTTTGGGGAAGGGCTACATGAGGGTCCGTGGACTACGCCCACGGCCTTCTTATCACATGTGCTCGAAGTTCCCCCAACGAAGACATCACCACTCTCTGCCAGCGCGGATGTCGCTCATCAAGTGGCCCACGACAGCGCCAGATCGTCAAGGTAAACATCCTCACGCCTTCTCGTACCATTCCAAAGAGTATTGCAACAAGTTACTTAATTATGCGCTGCTTTGTAGGTTCCTACCGCACTGCGCCGCTCCCACGACCGTGACGAGCCCTACACAAAGTACAGAGCTGGTGTATAAAAGGACTAGCACGACAACCACGTAACCACCGGAGGCCTCGCTAAAAGGCTAGGCTCACAAAGCAGCCACAGCGCCCCTCTGTACATGAAAAGCCCATCGCCCTGTCTCGAGACTCCTTCGCCCGTAAAGGAGAGCCGCATGCACCACGTGAAGCCTTATGATTTTAAGGCCTACGACATGGAAAGCCCCTTCGCCTCCCAAAGAAATTGAACGCCTAGGCATATGGACTCGATACCCATGGATGGTACTTTGACAAAGCGAAGATAGCGAGCGTGTCGACTTCAATGTTAGATACGAAGGGACATTTCCACCGCGAGGAGGATGGGACATTCCGCTAGTTTTGAGGATCTGCTCGTCTGTACTCAACCGGTAGCCATCGATATTTCTACCAGACGATCCTCGACGCCGTGAGTATCGCACCACGCTGTACCGACCTTATGACTTCCATAGGATTTTGCATTACGCTTTTTAACATTCAATGCGAAGTTGCGTGGCGATGAGGCAGCGGGTCGTGTGACGAATCGACAACTAGTTGGGTTCGCCGACCGAGCTTGTGTCCGCGACGATGGCTAGGCCACAACCGGAATGGGTTGCGGCTACATCAAGAGGGCATTGCAAGTCGAGTCAAGAAGAACTTCATTCTATTCCCGCACTCACGAGGAGTAAGTACTACTTCACTGCTCAATTACTTCTACACACCGAAACCGTATGTGAACTTATTTTCTTCACGATACCGCTTAATAAGCAACCATTGGGTTCTACTCGTGCTCCTTCCGAGAGACAACAAAGTGTACACTTTTAATTCGGTTGATAAGAGATAGAACCGATAGAGATAATACCATCATCTCTATCGCTTCTTTTAAAGAACCGATAGAGATGACCATATCATCTCTATCGGGCAAGAACCGACTGTAATAATGCCCGCCTCATCTCTGTCTCATGACTTTGTGTCACCACCAGAACCGACTGTGATGACGAAAAAGAACCGATTGTGATGTATATTTGTGTAGTAGTGACTGTTAGAAATAATTCAAATATCCAAATATGTTTGTTTGAGATATGCTTAATATCCAAATAGGAGTCCACATATAGTACAACTTTAACTCTTTTCGCTATATAAGCCACTTTTCATGTACATTTAACCTTGAACGTAAATAGTGGATTGTCTCCCGTGATTTTCTCCTCCTTCGTGAGGTTTTTTCAGGTTAAAACTTATCTCTTGTTTTGCCCGCGCTAACCCTAGCAAAGACGGTAGAAGAGACAAGTATTTGAAGCATGTAAAATGTATTAGTAGCATTGTTACATGTACATGGCAACAACCCTATAAAAAAGGGGACTTAAATCATTAAGTTACTCATTAGCTGTGGGATCAAACTAGCCATAGCAAGCAAAGTGGATGAAATTGTGATTATGAGCTCACAGTGGATTTTAGCAGTACTAAATGCTAGATGACACCTTCCTGCCAGGCATGTTCCCATGAATCCCGACATATCATGGATTAGGGCCATTAGGCTAAATTAATGGTAAAGGCAAGAAACTAGTACTGTTACAACCAAAATGAGTTCCGTACTAAAACGAAGATCTAGGCATCAAGATTAAAGGTGCTAAATTGCAGAGTTTATTCTATTGATACTTACTTTTCACTAAGAGTAGTGCTACCGTATGATATACCGTTGGAATCACTTCCAATGGTACAGCATTCTATTCACGTTTCGTAGATTTCGTTAGGTTTTAAAAATGTTTCAAACAGATTTTATAAATATTTCAGCATGTCTCAACAAATTTCAATGAGTTTCTAATATGAAACTACAAGTTTTGTCAAGTTTCAAATCTGAAACTTGATTTAAAACGAGATTCAAAATAATTTTAACTGAGTTTCAAAAGGCTAACTTCAAAGTTTCACAAGTTCTAGGGAAAAACAAATGAAAACCAGTTTTATATGAGTTTCATGATATTCGTCAAATATTCAAAAAATCAAGCGTGTTTCACAGGGTTCACATATCTGAATGAAACACTATAAAACATATATGTGAAACTTAGCCCTCACACATGAAATCTATTGAAACATAGCCATGAACTCATAAAACCTTGAAAAACTTAAACATTAAACCTACTGAAACATAGTCATAAAAACTATCAAATACCTGATGAAACTGTAAACTTAGACGTGAAACTATATGATAAAATCTCATGAAACGTATTAATGAAACGTTATAGAACTTAGCACTAAATCTTCCTGAAAATTCATGAAACCAGATGAACTTAACGAAACGTCAATCTAACCTACAGAAAAATGAAAGCCAATCCATCACAGAACAACCAATTGGCACCAACAGCCAACCCCATTAACCATCCAGCTTACTATGGAATATTGGATGGATATGAATAATCAAACAAACTATATTGCTAAAGTTTGTATCACAGAAAAACTTATTCCACACACATTGTCTCACTGAATGTCAAGAACAAACTAAACTTATCCCACACACATTGTCTCAATGAATATCAGGATCAAACTAGTGAAGTAAAACACATGCAAGTGCCACCAAACTATAAGACAATGGACTAGATTTACTAGCTAATGACAGGAGCATATCGTCAACACCTCGCGGCACCGCGCTCTCACTCCCGCCGTGGCAGCTTGCGCATCTTTTGAGCCGCCGTGTCAGCGCTGCCTCCTCCGCATCGATCGAGTACTGCAAGCCAGAATGAGATAACAGGTAGATGGATTGACCGATCGATGGATGAATCACGATCGAGAAGCACCTTGAGAGTACCCATGCGGAGTGGGCGACGCGCGAACGGAGCATGGCGGTGAGGTCATCTCGGCGGAGAGGTCGCAGAGCCGACGGTTCTCGGGTGTACATGGTGTAATAGGGCATGTCTCCGCCGGGCGACCGCCGCAGCACCTCCCGGTATGCACGCACTCGCGCTCACCATCGATATGATGTCAGTACAACATCACATAAAGCTAACTAGGTCCTCTCGGTACTCACGGCCTATGGTGAGTATGCGCCGATCACGTGGAGGATGACGTTGGCGTATTTCGACGGCTTGCTGTCGGCAACGGCCGTAGTAGTGTGTGTGGTGCCCGTGCGTGTTAGGGGAGGTCGGGAGGAGCAGTAGAGAACACGGTTTGCGGCTGGCTCATAATACTAGGCTACGGATTTCGCCCCGACGGGCGACGGTCACGGCAGGCCGGGTCCTCGGAACATCCCGTCGGTTGCGCAAATCACTTTTGCCCCACGCGTGGGAGCGGATTAATCTAACTGGGCCGTTTTTTCAACGGTAGACCAGCTGGGCTACACGACGTTGGTTGGCCTGTACCGTAGACATACAACTGACTTCTTTTTCTTCTTTTATGTTGCCATTAGGCCCGGGCTTCTGTGCGTCGCAAGGCCGCAGAAGCATCCTGCCTGATCTGTTTTTTTGGAGAATTTTTTTTATTTAATATTTATTTTTAATCTTTTTTCCAAAACTAAACGTTCAGACTGAGAAATTGCAAAAATGGTCGCCCATAACCCGTGTATGGGGCGATCGCCCATACACAAAGCGATAGGTTGCTTCCCTCACGGCTACAGAACGGTTAGTTGGCGAGCCGTTGAGGTGGGCCCCTGTCACCCGAGACAGGCGACGCCAGGGGCTATAAAGGTAGTGCTCGTCGGCGAGCGAGCAAGGCAAATGAGACAGAAGAAAAGGAAGAAGAAGGAGAAGAAGAAGAAGAAGAAGAAGAAGAAAAAGAAGAGAAAAAGAAGAAAAGGGGAAAAGTGATTCATCGCTTCGCAAAGGTATTTTTACAATTTTTTATGATTGTTTAGTTACGTAGAAGTTAAATATACCATTTATTATTTAGAAATTTTACGATTTTGTAGTGTTTAGAAAATTTTGTAGGACTGTGTTATTAGAATTTTAATGTAGCATTTAATATTTAGAAAATTTAGGATTGTGTAGCGTTTAGAATTTCTCGGATAGTGTTGTTTAGAAATTTCTCGGATAGCGTTTAGAACTTTAATGTAGTATTTAGTTTTTAGAAATTTCACGACTGTATAGTATTTAGTACGTTACAAATTTATTGTAGTATTAGAAATTTATTGTAGTGTTTAGAAAATTTAGAATTGTGTAGCGTTTAGAATTTCTCGGATAGTGTTGTTTAGAAATTTAATGTCGCAGTTCATATTTAGAACTTTAATGTAGTATTTAGTTTTTAGAAATTTCAGGATTGTATAGTATTTAGTACGTTACAAATTTATTGTAGTATTCAGTATATAGAAAGTGAATACAGTGAAAATAGTAGACAATATTTACAAATTTAATTTGGTAGGGTTAATGTAATGTGGCACAAATATAATGTTAGGCCATATGGTAGGCAAGTCGAATTACTTATTTGTAGTCAAATCACTTATTTATAGTCGATTTTGCAAAGACGATCAATGTACGCTTTGTATATTGTATTTTAGAGTAATATTTTTCATTTGACGTTGCAAGCATGTTGAGAAATTGTATTTCCAAATATTTTATGGAGATGGGGAGATAGCACGTGGGGCGGATGGGGTGGATTTATCATCATTTTCAAGAGTCGCACGGGCATATGCAGATCGAGCGATATGACATATGTGGGTTTGTTGGAGTGGATGTCTCGGATGTTCGCTTTGGATGCCTAGACTGCTCGATTAAGGGTCGAGAAAAGAGTGAGCCGTGCGCAAGACTGCTTTTACGAGAGTTGATTCCTATTAACTCGACATCAATATGGAGGAGTTATGTTGGTTTTGCCGAGAGCGGGTTGGCGCTCATGTTGTTGATACAAAGGCTACCCGGTAGCTCCATCGGTGTGGCAAGTTCGTGATGTCGGGGTGGACATTACGGGGGAGGGGACGTCAAATGTAGAAGGACGCGAAGAGGAAGGTGGCGAGGAGCCCGGAGAGCAGGAGCACGAGACTGGCGGTAGAGAAGGGATCGGGGGGCAGAGGAGACAGTGGTGGAGGCGCGAGGGGTGGCCGACGAGGGGGAGGAGGTGGAGGACATAGTTCACCTGATGGAAGAGGAGGACCGTGCAGATGAGGAAGTCTCTGATGGTGAGCACTCCGACGAGGAGGACAATGCTCCTGAGGTGCCTATCCCCGGTGCGTGGAGCAATTACAGTTTCGAAGACCTAACAATAAATGAAGGTAACGTTGATGCATGGAAGTATCGTGAGAACGAGGTGACGGAGGGGGCCATATATAAAGACAAGGAGGCTGTGATGGATACGGTGAAGTACTGGGCAATGTCTCTCCGAGGCAATTCAGGGTAGTGAAGTCCAGCAAGGAGTACGACGTGAAGTGCGTAGATGATTCGTGCCTATGGCGGGTGCATGCATACCAGGGGAAGTGGAAGGACTACTCGAAATGCTCCATAGTGATTGAGCATAATCATGAATGGAAGAAGCGAGCAGGACACCGCAACTGTCGTCCACTTGGGTGGCAAATGTGTTTTATGGTCAGATCGTGGACAATCCCCAATTGCAGCCTCGATCTATTATCACAGCCGTGGAGGAGAGGTTTTAGTACAAGATTAGCTACGGAAAGGCATGGAGAGCGAAAAGGACAGCTCTGGAAATACGGTTCGGGACATACGAGGCTTCGTACGAGAATATTCCCCACTTGCTCAGGGCAATCGCACGTAGGAACCCCGGTACATCCATCGACCTTGCGGAGTTTCTTGCGGGTTGTGCGTGTGTGGGTAAGTGGGTATTGCAGCGTGCATTCTTCGCCCTGGGCGCATGCATAAATGCGTTAAGATCGCCTCCCGCCCTTTGCATGGACGACACATTCCTCACGGGGAAGTACAAGGGCCAGATTCTAACTGCGATCGCGGTGGACGCCAACAACCAGGTTCTACCGGTTGCATTGGCATTCGTGGAGGGGGAAAACACGGAGAGCTGGTACTGGTTCCTTGAAAGAGTGAAGCTGGCAGTTGTTCTGGACAGGCCTGATGTTTTTGTCATCCATGATCGGCATGCAAGGCTGTGAAGGGCGATCATGGATATGCAACAAGGGTCCGCCGTCGTGGGAGCAGCAAAGTGGCCTAACCTGAGGAGCAGGTGGTGCATGAGGCACATGGGTGCCAATTTTTTCCGTCAGTTCGGGAACAAGGAGCTTATGAACATGTTCAAGCGACTATGCAAACAGAACCAACGGAGGAAGTTCGACGCGCTTTGGAGGACGTTGGATGAACTAACGAAGAAGCAATCAATGGATCGGATCCTCGATAGGATGAGGCGGTTGGGTCGCTTGGCCACCTGCCGGGTGTGGAGACGCCGACGGACGCAAAGACACCACGCCCTCGCTGCCCAAAGACTCACCCTACCCGCCGGTGCCTCGTTACGCCCCACGCACCGCAGTGGGGACAATGAGGAGGATCCTCCTCGCCTCGCCCTACCCCGCCGGTTCCTCGTTACGCTCCCACGCAGAGCAAGTGGGGATAGTGGGTCGCGGAGGCCCTCGCCGCCTCGCGCCAAAGAGGACCCTGTGGTGGTTTTGACGATCTTGCGGACGCCGAGTTCGACCGAGGAGTACCTTCGAACGACTACCTCGCCCCCTCTCAGCTCTCAGGAGCACCGCCACAGGACACGCCCTCGTCGCTGCCACACTACTCTACGCCTGCGCCGTAGGGCCGGCCTAGGGGGGACGTCCGTCCGTCGTCGCCACTCACCTACCCCACGGGCCAGATCAGAAAGCGTGGCCGTGATTGACTAGTTGTACAGACTTTTTTTTTTGTAATGCCTTTACGTTCAGCAGCATATTGTATAACTGTCCGAGTTAGTAACATGAGAGCCTTATCACTTAAAACTGTAAATCTATGTATGCATTGCCCGCCTATGCCACACGACGTGACAACACACTAACGCTCTGCACCTATCGCCTCTAGTTGGGGCGACGCTCTAATATGGGGTGATCGCCCATACCGTAGCAATATCCGCCCTTTATAACATTCGCTTCACGAGCGGTCTCGCAAAGACAAAGCAGAGAGAGGAAGAAAGAATAGAGGAGGGAGGAAAAATTCGTGATCAATCAAAATACCGAGGCGCAAGTGCAAAGGGAAAGGGAAAGCAAAGGAAGAAGCAAGTGCATGCCCGCGCAATTTAGCGTATCAAGATCTCTTCCTACCTCGTGGAGTCAGAGCACCCATGTGTATGTGCGGAGATCCTTGCAGCTTGTCCGCTCTTGGGAAATTCTAACTTGGAAGAGGAGGTATTGAAGTGTCGCAACTACGCCTTCGATCCGCCGGAGAAGAGCTCAAGGATCGCCGCATGGTAACAATCGTGACGGGTTACGTAATATTTGTGAATGAAACTTTGCTAATTTACGCTTCATGCATCACCTCCGCCATCGTGTGAATTTGAGCAATGGTTTGATACGGAGATCAACTCGACGACCAACGGCTTGACCAAGCCAACCGGCAGAGGAGTTCACGCTGCGCTTCAAGAGCAGCGCAATGCCGCACGCGAGGAGGCACGAGGAAGGAAGCGGAGGAGAAGGAGGCCGACAGAGAGAGGAAACGAGAGCGCGCACGTGCGCGAGATGCCCACCGAGGCATGGGCGAATGGGAAGTGGCCTCAAGCACTCAGAGACGCCTAGTTTTAACTTTTGAATTCCTTGCTCGTGGTACTCCTTCCTTTTTTAAGCCGTAATAAAGAGTGTGGCCTACCTTATTTTCCGCAGTAACCTATGATTAAACCTTCGTTATGATATTTCGCATGCTGCCGAAAAAGCTTAAGCGTTTCATTGTTGTCTTGACCATAATACTTTGGGTTATTGCACTAGCAGGATTAATATGCAAAGTAAGGTGTAAATAAAATATTTTCCCGCCATATGGTACTGCATATATCGAAGAGCAAACCTGAGCCATTCTCCCTACAAATTACATTTCAACATGATATTTCATGGTCAAAAAAGGCTTCAAGCTTCATTGTTGCCTCGACCATAATACTTTGGGTTATTGTAATCGCGTAATTAATATGCAAAGAAAGGTGTAAATAAAACATTTTCCCACCATAGGGTACTGCATATATCAAAGAGCAACTCCTACTGTTTCTCCCAATAAATTACATTTACAAATGATATTTCACGTTGTCAGTAAAGGTTTAAGTATGTCATGCAAATGAGGCTACTTACAGTCATTTGGTTTATTCAACTGAGTTTATTCGTAATTTTTTCCCCTAAAATGGACACCTAACACCCTACGAACAAGACATATTTATTTCAGGATTTTCCGAGGCATGGTTTGTATAATTTGTTCATAATGCACTAAAAAGTGTTTATGTAAAATTTATTTATACAATTTAAATTTGCATGACACAATGTACTTTTCACAACATAATTCAAATCCTTATATATTAATTAATATTTTAAAATTTACCTTGTTCTAGTTGGACCTTCCTAGTAATGCGATCGCCTAATCACTCAAGGTCTGAACCAAACGATTTTGGCCAATACATATAGTGCTTCTAACTTATGGAATATTTTGGCCAATACATATAAAATAATACAGTATATCAATACTAAGAGGTACCACGTACTAAATTATGGCCATTTTCGTTAAAAATTATTTATAATCAATACTAAGAGGTATCAATTCTTTAAAGATTTAAAATATTAAAGTACATCAGTACTATGAGCATTTTCGTTATTTCTGTCCTATTGATTATTCTTGGAAAATTAATTAGGAATTAAAATTTTTCTGTCCTATTGATTATTCTCGAAAAATTAATTAGGAATTATAATTAAAAAATTAATCGCCCACCTGGCCGCCTCGCTTCGGGTGATAGGTGGGCGCGTTGCCTCCTCGCTACATTCCGCCTGTTAGAAACGACAATAATCGCCCGTATATGGAGCGATCGCCCCATATACGGGCGTCCGGAGCCTAGTTTTGCAATTTTCAAAACCGAACGTCTAGTTTTGAAAAAAAGATTAAAAATAAATATTAAAAAAAAATCTTTTTGGATTCGCCCATTCAAGGAAGACACACCGAGGCTGGGAATTAATCCACGACTTGAACTCTTGGTTAGAGTTATACATCCATAACTTTATCACTGCGCAGATATGGTTGTCGAAAATTTGGTAATTAACCACGATGGTGTTGAGGACATGCAGTTGAATGTGCATCGTGATTAGAAATCCGAAAGACCATACGAAGGTATACCTATGCTGTTGATAAGTATTTAATTGTATTTGAGCTAGGAGTGTTCATGTTTGAGTTTGATTTGAATTGGATTTCAAATTGAAATAATTTGAGCTGTTTTCAATCAAAAGCAGCACTACCGATCTTGTAATGACGGTACAGCCAACCGGGCGGCACTACCGGCCTTTTTGAACCGGTAGTTATTTTCCAGAAATGGTATCTCATGGGTTCTAGGGCAACCGGCACTATCGACGGTCAAGATGCGTCGTACCGGACTTGCGGTACTACCGGCCTATGGCTGGTAGTAGTGCCGACTCTATGAACAAGATCTGATTTATTTTTAGCAATTGGATGATTATTGTATATCATTTTGGACATTGCTATGTGATGGATTTCCTTATTTTTTATGGTTACAGGACAATAGTGCTAGGCCATGGTGAGTCAGAGAATGACCGAGATTAGGCGAGATATGCCAGAGGTCCAGATAGTCGAGGATCGCCACTAGAGACGAAGCCGTTGCGAGCCTAGAAGACAAAAGAACGGTTTAGATGCTAGTTTGGAGCTGCTTGAATCAAGGAGAGACCATAAATTGCGGTTTAGAGGATAGAGTAGTGGTCAAATTATATTTCCTTACTATTCTGGATTTAATTTCAACATTTATTTTATGTCTTAAATTCAGCGTTTAAATTTCGCACTTTAAATTCTTATTTATTGTATGTCTTAAATCCAATATTTAAATTCCGCACTTTAAATTCTTGTAATTTACTTTTCACACATTTGGATTTACCTCCCCTCCTTCTAAATGATTGTGGATCTTATGTCAAGGATGAATGATTGATGGATAAATCTTCTTCAGATCATATCCCAATCATCTAGGGAAACCTTGTGCTTTTCTTCGCAAAAAAACCGATTTTTTGTTCTTGAGAAGAGCTATACTTGTAAATCATGTTTGTGTGGTTTTTTTCTTGTGTTCTTGTTTGTTGTGACAAATGGGAGGTTATACAAAATCACTTTGATCATCAAAACCCCACGAGCTAAGTCTAAGACCAAGATTTTAGTTTTTGTCATGTTTTGATGTACTCTTTCTTCAATTGAAAAAAGATCAGAACTTTGATGTCAATCCTAGTGATTGAAAATTGGAATATATTCCTGGCCTTCATAAGAAGGCTCATACAAAATTTTGTAGGCGTTGATCCGATGATCTAAAGTTATATCAATTTTTAAGACCATGCTCTATTCGTGTTTTGTTTTTGAAGGGGCACTACCGCCGAACGAGAGGTAGTACTAACCTCCAGCACTACTACTCCTGTGCTACGGTAGCACCGGTCAAAACAGAGTTTCCTGATTTTGCTATGTGTTAATATTTTAAGTGAGGTTTTAACTAGATTCTTTTTAAAGAAAAAAATTTATTTGTAATCATTCACTCTCCTCCTCGGATCATCGTTTCGATCCTTCGAAATCACTTATCGAATGTGCAGCGATAGCGAATTCCAGCGAGGCTGGTTAAATTAGCGATGGATGTCGAGCGAGGTACAGAGATCTTGGTTAAACCAAACTAGTACTACTATCATAGTGACTAACAGTCAACTCTTCGTGGACACTACCCGATGTAAAACTGCACTCGAAAGGAACTGTATATTAAACGCATTCCTTTTGGTTAACGATTCAAACCTCCCAAGAAATTGCTCCTCCTGTGCTGGATTGTACACTACGCAACCGATAGTTTGCTTATATGTGCTGTTTCGTGGATCATGCAATCCTATAATACCATGCATTGCTCCTCACTAAGTATAGTTCTTGCTAATTTTCTCTTCCCTCTTGCAGCCATATCACCCGAATTAAATATAGCCGTTTGATCGAAGTTACGTGTACCAGATCTGCCTTAATGCACCCACCTTCACAACATCTAGCCCAGCCACTATCTACATCATTATATTTAACTTTGGTTCATCTAAAAAAAAGATTTAACTTAGGTGGCTCAGATCACCCAGCTCTATCCTATGCAAACCAAAACTGTGAAAACAACCGATTAGTTAGGCGATTAATCGGTGACGGACCGACGGTGGCTAAACCGTCACGAATTGTATAATCGAAGTGCAAGTAACACAGTCGAACGATTAATTGATCATATTCCGATTAATCGACCGTTTACTAATTAACCGTCCTTTTTTCATTTAATCACGAAAATAGCTTATTTTTATTCACTAGGTACGATAAATTAGTTTATAATATTGTGTAATAGTGTTAGTAGTATATAACTTTTGATGAAGTATAAAACATGTTTGCAAAGTAATAATTCACAATAACTTTAGACAGATTAGATGTTTCTAATTAATTCTAAACATAAATAAAATATATTAGTAAGAACGTTCGTCAGCGCATACCTTTTTCTATAATATTGATGGCAGGTATGACAAACTATGTAGTAATTTTCACTTCTCGCTAAATTTACACATGCATATATAGCTGTAAATTCCACAATGAAGTGTGGGGAATCTATATAAATCTATATTCTAGGAGAGGTAGGACGTCCGACCGCTGTGCCCGCCGTATCGCGCCATTCACTATTGTTTCTACAGTGGAGTGCTACCTAACCTCATATATTTATTATGTATCATATTTCACAAGCGGTTCTTAGTTTAGTTGACAAACGGTTTGGGCTGCGTACGTGAGGTCTCGGGTTCAAATCCCATGGTAATCGGTTTTTTTTCCATCAACTTCGCTGATTTGATTGAGCTAATAAAACATGTTGTAAATTTTTGAAACTTTTTAGAAGGATCATCAAAGCATGCCAAATCTACCATAAAAAATTTGGATCATGATCAAACTTGTGTAATTTTAAAAATTCCTGGCAATGCTACTAATGCATTTAAAGCAACTTCGTTGATTAATTGAGGTACTAAATTTGCAATTTCTTGAAAATTTTTGAGAAGGGTTTTGAGAGCATGCCTACACTACCGTAAAAATTTCAAATCATGATCAAACTTATGTGATTTTTAAAAATTCTGACAATGCTACTGACACACTTAAAGCAACTTCACAGATTTAATTGAGCTACTAAATTTGTAAATTCTTTAAAATTTGTGAGAATGGTCCTAAGAGCATGTCTAAGCTATCATAAAAAATTTCGGATCATGATAAAACTTTTGTAATTTTTAAAAATTATGGCAATTTGGTTTCTTTTTTTTTTTGAGGGGTTCCCGAAAAAGATTTTCTTTCTCTGTTAAAATCTATCTGTCTCGATGATTCTTCCACCCGCAGCAGCGCACGGACCTGTTGTGCATCTAGTTCGTCTGGTTATAATATATCTTTGCGCAACAATTGTCGGTTTGGCACCTGTCTACAATGGAGCATTGATTTTCCTTTCCTGGATAAGATGAGCGTTCATTTTCGATGCAGGAGCAGCCGCAGCCAGCCATACCGGTCAGTCAAAAGCTCCAAACTGCAACTTGGCCTCCTGTATGACAGTCGGTCCCACTAAATCCATGGGCTAGCAGCCAGCGAAAACACAACGAAGGCAGTGCATGCACGCCCTGGGCTGCCACGTGGCCTACATCAGCCTGCACTAGGTCGTTCTCACGAATTCCTGGGCCGATATGTTGCGCCATCCTCTTGGTACGCACACGCGTTCGCGTTTTTCCCTCGGGCAGAACTAGCGTCCCTACTTTAGATTTTCAGTGTTGCATCGAACGTTAGATGTAATATTTTTTTTCAGTGCGTGCGATATTTTTTTTCCGTGTATATTTTTACTGTTATCGAAAGAAAAATATTTCACACGTAGAAAAAAAATGTTGCAGAGTTTTACTGTTAGCAATTTGCTTTTGCTCTAGTCTCCAATCGGTCCACGAGACGGAAGCACGGCATAACGCCGGCAAGGCCACTCTTCAAGATCACACACTTTTCAAAAATAACAAAAAGAGGCAACACTTCAAGACTTGTCTTGGGGTTGTATTTTATCTAGGTAGGGCTCTTTAATTCCAACGTGTGTCTTCGGGTTTACTTTTGTACCTAGCTCTGTACGTCCGTATATTTTTCGTTCTGTATCACGCTATGTTGCGATGCTGTACTAGAATTTTTTCGTCTTTAATGCATGATAGAGCTCCTACTGTTTATTAAAAAAAAAAGGCTTGTCTTGGTCTTGGGTGTGCGTGTACACGCGAGTCACGTACAAGGAAGCGTTTCAAAAGTCGGCGTAGTGTACTACTCTTTCTGCGTATATTGGAGACTAGAGAGCGTTACAGCGAGACCGAGTCTTGCATTATTCGTTCCTTCTTGAGGTGCTATGCTTCGTCATCCATATCTTTCTCTCCTGGCTATTAATTGGAGGTTTCCTGGGGAGGATCTTGAGAGATAGGTACTATCTGTGTTGCAGTTCTGGAGAGAGAGAGAGAGTGTGAGAGGAGAAATCATGACCGGAGCCGGAGGGGATGAGCAGGGGAGGAAACTGTTTGGTGTGTCCCTGACAGACAAGCCCCGGTGGCAGCAGTTCCTGATCTGCTCCTCGGGCTTCTTCTTCGGCTACCTTGTCAATGGCATCTGCGAGGTGACTTCTTGCTCTTCAAATTTCACTAGTGATGAGAAAAATATAATCCATAATCTGTATGAAAACTTCTCATGATTTTGCGCTCGAATTTGTCAAGTCGGAGGTGCATTTTCTTGCTGGTAAGTTGAGTTGATGGTGCGAAATTGTGAGATAGATAATACTAAAATGGTGTGGAAGCGTGAGAGAATACTCCTCTTTTTCCTCCTTGTTTTCTTCGTCATATGCTCATATAGTTGCTTGGTCAACATGGTTTGTGCGAATTTTTGCATTCATTTCCCTCAAATTGTTTTCGTTATGTACATTTCCTGTACAAAATTCTTGAGATGAAAATGCGTTTTTCAATTGTTTGCCCACCTTTGGCGTGGCTAATTTCTACCCTCATGCTTCAGGAATACGTGTACAACAGGCTTCAATTTAGGTGAGCCTGTGGCCGCGCCACCTACCTTGCTGTAGGATCGATATACACTAAACTAGCAATCAGAGGGGGGGTGAATGATTGCGCGGAAGCTAAAACTAAAATTTTGATCTACTAAAAATTCACCCTAATTCGGACTCAAATAATTGCTTCGTATTCAACAAAACAGAGTAGATGCATTCGGTAAATCGCTAATACCCGGAGATCCAACCGTCGGATTGACCTGAAATTTGAACTGTAGAAACTAGATTCCAATACGAATCTAACAAAAAAAAAATCAGCTCGATCGGACATACAGATCAAAAGTTATTAAACTCGCAAGCATGCTGTGATAGATTATGACGAGAATTGACCAAACCCTAATTTCGTGATTAATCACAATCTACAAAAGATTAACCAACGAAACTTTCAGGAACTCTAAGTTGATACTCTAGAAAGTTTTGGATGGATCAAATCAAGATTAAACACGTTAAATCAAGAGAGACAATGAATCAATCTACTAAATCGAAACCGAGCAAACCAAACTAAAAATTCGTATCATGTAGCAAACCACGCACGAACAAACCGTAAATCGAGCGGTCAGATGAACAGTAATCGCGCATGAACAGTAGCAAAAGCGAATCATCAGAGCGTGGATGTTTATCAGCCTCGCGATTTTCCTTCGCTTCGCTCGTCACGTAAGGAACTCGAGCGCAAGAAGAAATTGATTTTATTTCTTTTTGTCTAATTTGGTTAGAGTACTCCAAACAAAAGAGTACAAACCCTAAAACCTAGCTCTCTCATCTAAACAGAGACACCCTCTCCTATTTATAATGAGCAACAGTTAGCATGCATATCCATCCGCCCAACATAGCCCAATACATGCAAACCGCCCCAATCAATCATAATCGCACGCGGACGGCCCACCCGCCGCACTCGCGTGACTAACCAGCCTCTATGTGCACCGTTCTCTAGCCCGAACGTCCCGCATGACATCCTTGACCACTAAGACCTCGCCTCCCGAACCTAGTCCCGAACCTCGCCTCCATGAACCTAGTTCGGTCCGTCATCGACCACGCTCGCCTCAAGCAACACCGCACATGAGTAAACAAGAAACAACTCGAGCACAAGTCCACGACTTGACTCAACATCAATCCATGCAACCACTCACACGAGCGCATTGCATAAAGCAAAACCATTACCATGCTATCACAAGCATATCAAGTAAACATCTCGAAACAAGATATGCAAAAGCACCACACATGCCATGAGCACAACCACTTTGCAATGCCAATTTCATCACTAAGCCAATTTTTCAAAGACATGATCTTACAATCTCCCTTGATGAAAACATTGGCAACACCAATTAGAATTGAACATTGGCATTCACTCAGAAGAAAAGTTTTTGAAATCAAAAGGTTTCAAAATCAAAAGCCAAAGTGAAAACACAAAATCTCCCCCTTTGACAAATACGCAAAGTGAAAAACTCCCCTAGGTGAAAATAAGAAAAATCTCCCCCTAAGAAGAATAATGTGAGTGAATGATTGAATATCACTTATACAAGAACATGTGCATGTGTAAAGTGCATGTAAAAGTTCTCCAAAGTGGCAAAGTTCTCCCCTTGACAATGGATTCATCAAGAACACAAAAGAGAGAAAACAAAATCTTTTTGTTTTTTTAAATTTGACAATTTTTTTTATGTAATGAGCATTCTAAGTCATCCACAAATGTTGCAAATTCATCACCAAGTCATGCTATCAAAAATACTTGCACCCTCAAATCTACACATAGACAATGTAGAATAAGCATAACTAGAAATTAAGTATTATTAACAATTTATTGCATGGCATGATCTCCTTTCTCAACAATCTCAAAACACGAAAACATTGAATTTTGTGCACTTTATTGATACTTGAAAAACTGATTCATTGATTGATTGCAACAATAACAATTACAAGGAATTATATGCACCATCACCTTACTTTTCAACTATGCCAAGCCTCATTTCATAAGCTTAAGGTTTCATAGTTTCGATCATACACAACCTCTTCCAAGTTCATATCAAAGTGCAATGATAAAGGCCTCGTAAAGAAGAAGTGCGATAGTACATAACCTTGATCTTGCATTTACCAACAATCACTCTTTGAGCTTTAGCACTTAATTTTGATAAATTTCATATTTAGCACTTTTTGAGCAGAATCAAGATAGCCAAGAAGGTTCAACCATGACAAGATTTAATTCAAGTTGTCATTCCAATTAAATAGTCATGACATAAACTACACCATATATGCATAAACATGAAGTTGCAATGACCTTGTAGCATAAACATGGCTTCAAATGACATATATGTATGATATATAATGCTCATTACTTTTTCATTGTTTTTCATTTTTGTTTTTCATTTACGAAACACACAAAATAAAAGTATGTTAACAAAATTTTACAAAGTTTTCACAAACTCCCCTCAAAACAACATCTTAAAACTTTCTTCAAAATTGTCACCAGTGGGATTAATTTTATAAACAAAAGTCTAAAAGAACAATCCTCTCACTAGGCAAACGAAATAAATTTTCACCAAAAGTCCATTAACTCCCCTCAAACAAATAACCAATGAAATCAAAAGAGAGGTGATGATATACATGTGTTTGAGTTATCACGGTATGTTCAATTAACATAAGTATGAATCATGATAAATAAATATCGAACATGAAAAGGCATGATTTAAGATATAACATAATTGAACATGCTGGGATACATATGAGCATATAAGCAAACATCTCATCTCATACCACAATTAGATATCTGTGAATGTAAAAGATATGAGTGTATAAAATAGCTCACAAAGTAGGTGAAGAATTATCGCACATGCCTCTTGAAGGCCATCTCAAGGGTGAGAACCATCCAAGTCTTGATCACATCTTACAAAAGACCAAGATCCACTAAGCTTCGTTCTCCAACCCGCATCCAAAAACCTACATAGCACTAAAAGATGTCGAGGCCTCGGCACTAGGGTTAGAAATAAAGCATTTAGGGATCCAAAGATCGAGACACACGACACATAGTAGTAGGCACAACACGAGTATTCTTATGCACAAAATCAAATTTGCCCTTTCTCGTGTTTCTAGCAACAAAAGGTGTTTGCATCACCCTAGGCACATAATGAGGAGTAAAGCGTGTCTGTCTCAAATTAGACCTAGCCTTTGCATTTTCTTTCTTTTGTTGTTTGGCTAGTCTAAAGCAAAAATCTACTAAGTGTCCATCTCTACCACAATGAGTGCAAGTGTACTTAACACGATGTTTAGCTTTAGAAGTGGAAGCAACATTTGCATTCATTATAGTAGAAGATAAAATTCAAAGAGACTTAAAAAAGCTTTTCTTAGGCTCATTGACAATTTCAAAATTTTCACTTTCAAGAGCCTTAACAAAAGTGGGAGCATGTGATTTATGATGAGTATAAGAATCAAAACCTAAACCTTTGTTATGAATGCTAACCCTTGATTGATCCAAAATCATGTTTAGGTTTTTCTTTCCTTTAGTGAAACGTTCTAAAGATTTTTCCAAGTAATCAACCTTCGAGAAAGAGTTAAACAATTATTACAAGAAACGCCCACTTTTCCTTTTTGGTTGCAACAAGTTGAGCATGAAAGAACCTCATTCGTGAGCAAATCATTTGTCATTTGAGAAACTCTAGCATTAGCATCATGCAACTTCAATTCAAGAATTGAACATTTAGAACAAGAAGTTGATTCATCCAAATTAGAAGTAGAGGAACTAGCATCTTTAATTTGTTTGCAATTCAAAGCAACAAGTTTCTCATTCTTCTCAATTTCATCTCTAAGCTTATCAAGAGTTGAAGCATGAACATTTCTTAGTGAAGTAAGCTCGGAATAAATTAAGTCACATGATTTGCAAGCATCATCATCGTGAATCAAGGATTTAAGTCTAGCAATTTCAGCATTCAAAGATTCAATCAAAACATCATGTTTCTTAATTTTCTTGTTTCTTTTCTCTAAAAGCGCACTCAAGACGAACAACAAAGATCCAAAGCTCATCGTAAGAAGGATTTACCTCGCTTCCCTCACTGTCAAGTTCATCTTCGTTGAGCTGTCCATACTTGCCATGAGACACAAGCTCACAAGTCTTGTCTCGTCTTACCTTTGGATATTGTATCTTCATCACTGCTTTCAGAGTCTACATCACTCAAGTTGACTTGTTCAAGTGCTGAAAGAACTCGATGCACAACTTTGCTATTTAGGAAGCTCCTTTTCTTCTTGTCATTGAATGGACGCTTGTACTTTGTCTCTTTCTCCTCCTTCGATGATTTACCTGCAAGTTTAGGACAATTTGGACGAATGTGGTTGAGATCACCACACTGATAGCATCTTGGAGGGCCACCATCAACTCTCTTCCTCATTCTCACATTCGCAAAGCTTTATTAAAACGAGAAGAGAGTGATGCCAAGTCTTCTTCCTGAAATTCCTCAACTGCTCATCGGTTAGTGAAGATAAGAAAGACAAAGCAAAACTTGAAGAAGCATTATTATGAGACATGCTAGATTGGGAGGTCAAAGCAATTGATTTGTGATCATTCTTCCTAGCAAGAACATCCAATTCATGAGTTTTTAATTTAGAGAAAAGAACATCTAAAGTAAGTGTACTCATGATGCTTGATTCTCTAATGGATGTAACTTTCATCTCCCAAATAGACATGTCTAATGCACCAAGCAATTGTCTAGCATTAGCAAAGATCGTCATAGCTAACCCCAACAAAGACGTAAATTGCTAAGAATTTTATTAAAGCGCAAAGAAGTCATC